>APFE031394566.1:42602-68926 GCA_000404065.3 Pinus taeda
AAAAAAATGCACATGTCAAAGGTTTAATCTCTTTTAGTGAATGATAAATTTGTGATTAAAATGGATCTATAATACTGGTTTTTTATCTCAGTATATATATCGATCATAGTGTAAATTTTCATTGGTTAAATTGTAATTTTGAATAATTTACTATTATTAATATTTTATATTAGAAATTCAATGAGTTACACATTTTAGTCTTATTAAGAACTAAATAAATTAATTTAACTTTAATTATTCTCCCCCCCCTGATTATTGAAATATTTTACTAATTAGGTTAGAATGAATATGAATGAACTATATAAGCAATAGAAAAATATTTATCGTAATTTTACAATCATAGTTTCAACTATACTATACTAAACTTTGTAATTTAATAAAATCTTTACATTTTTTTATAAAGTAAGTCGTTTTGCATGAAATTTTCATATATAAAAATTTTATATAAAGTCACAATACAAATCTGATAATATTAATTATATCATAAAAATAAACATCAGATGAATAGACCATAATAACAAACATTAACATCATATAAAACACATCAAATTCAACTAACAGCAACCTAATTAGTATACACCACCTTCTCTACAGCAAACTCCACACACGCATGACTGGCACACAAATTCTAAAATCATGTAGGGCCATTCATCATGTGTGAGATCCAAGTCGTGAACAAAACAGAAGCAGTGGAACCACCTCTAAACCATCATCACTCACACACCACACATCCCTCAACATCTACATCATACCACTCTCACTCCGCTCCAAACAACCTGCCACAACACTGCACCCATCCCATCTGCACCAGCACATCAAATGAAGCATAGGCTAACAGGTGAAGCCCGTAGACAATATATCAACATCAACACAGAACTGTATATTAGACTATATATACTATACCCATACATACACTCATATAATATTTATAGTATATAATAATAATAATAATAAAAAAATAATAATCACCAATATAATAAAAATCCAATAACAAGTATCAAATATCTTATACAACAAATGTAGTAGTGGCAGCCTGGTCTACAACAGAAGATGATGAATAGTCAAGTACTACCTCAATTGTCGAAATTTGAGGTGGAGGAGGAGGTGGTTGGTATGCTCTCTCAAGAGAAACATGAGGCATGTCCTCTAGCTCTAGGATGTGATTAACAGTCAAATGATGACGAGGTGTACTACCAGAAGGATTATCGACACCCTGACCATGATCTGATGGGGTAGTACTACTAGAAGCATGATCACCACCCTCATCATCATGATCTGATGGGGTAGAACTATGTAAAGGTTCATCTGACATATCAGGCACCACATTCCTTGCATTCCTCTTCACTACTAGTAGCCTGCTAGATTCGACAATATGACGCAAAAGAGTCATCATCTTGCACGGAAAATCCCTCAATAAATCCACAAACCTAGAATTTGCGTCAATGTCTTGAGCCTTCACAAGACACACTCCCTCCTCAACCAAAAATCCAAACAATTGGTTGCAGTAGTTCATCCTAAATCTCAGATTAGCCCTACATGCCTAAATGCCCATGCCCCCCTGAGTATGTGCCTCACCCTCTTGGGCCTCACCCATCTCCTCATATGCTCCCTCTGATGGGGGAGGATGAATTTCCCTAAGGAATGTGCCTATGTCTACAAAATATATAGTACACAACAATAATTAGACAATTTTATTAAACAATTTAATAAAACAAGTTAAAAAATGTACTAGAATAAATTTAATTCTAATTAATTAAGACAACAAAATGAAACTAGATTAATTTAAAGAAAACACTAATATTACTGTTATCATCTGTAGTCTCATTCGGTGTGAAGAGGATGTGATTAGGACAAGATAAATGACTGGTTATCCTCATTATCCTCATTAGCCAATAGTGTCAGTGCGTCGGTGGAAATTCTAGTCAGATACTCTAGCAGGCCCCTCTTGGGCATCATCTAGCCCAACATGTGCATCTACACCTCAGTCATCGGTATAGGAGGGTGACAGTAAAATGTAGGCCTCATCTTTGGAAACCTCTCAAAAAATAAACAAAAAATCTCTCAAGTGAAAGGAAAGTTTTTCCTCCCATGTATCATCACACAACATCTATCTAAAGCCTTGCAAAATTGCCTCAAAAAAATGGTAGACTATTTGATACATCATGGTACCTACATCAAAGAATCGACATAGTACAAAAGAGGGCAACTAATGCACTGCTCATTGCTATTGTAGTGTGTAATGTTGGTCACTAATAATAAGAGGCACCTATCCTCCTATGTAGCAAAAGAAGAAATCTGTAGTTATCCACCACGAACCTAAACATTTATTGGATGGACTAGATGAGCCCCAACATATCTCTGAGAGTAGACAAGTTGAATCTCTGTTGCAACCCCATGGGGGACATTCGGGAACTAGGGAAAATCATCCCTTATCCTGGATAGGCTAGTGATAAAATATATGTCCTCCTCAAAGGGCCTATAACATATCTCAAAACCGACATGGAAAGCTTGCTCTTGGACACTCCATTAGCAGATCAGATGTGCTAACAAGATAGAGCGTGCCTTCAGGGATGTAACCTCCTCATATTACTTAAGGAGGCCAACGTTCTTTAAGAGCACTGGGGTCGTTATACTAATAGGGCGAGGGTATAAATCCCTCTTCGTCTCTCGGGCCTCCCATGGTCAGAGCACATTGTATTAGTCCACCATTTTCTCCTACTCCTGTTGTTTCTCCCTCTATTGACATCTATGCTACATGATTGACATATAAAATACATCATCCTCATACATAAAACATAAAAAAAATGTATTAAATGAAAAATGTATTTATAAATATGAAAAAATAACTTTCAATTAAAAAGAAAAAAAATCCCTGGTGCATCCAAAAAAAAGTAATACATCGGCTCTGGTATGCTATCAAACACAACATCACCGACAATAGTGTGTACATATGTATGACGCATCGCTTTTGGTTTGCATACATAAATTTTCAACGCAATGCATCTAGAAAAACTTATGCACTGGTGCACACTTATAACATATTCGCAATGGCATGGAATGTTCAAGTTATCGAACACACTGAGCTATATTTATTAATATTATTTGTGTGATGCTTTTTTTAAATATAAATGCACCATGTGTAACCTAAAAATGTATGCAACGACGTATAATTTATAGCTTTTATCGATGCATTATAATTTATGAAACAGACTGCAAAAACATCAGTTCATTAGGTTCACGCACCTAACTGTGGTGCACCTTGTAAATTTACAAGGTGCACCGTTATCAGTGCAAGCCGAAGCTGTCAAACGCACCATGCAAGAAAATAAATAAATTAAAAAAACAATGGATTTTTTGACTTATTTTGCAATTCTAATCTACTTAAAAATTAAAATTAGAGATAAACATAGACATTACATGGGCATTTGGTCATTGAGGAGGCATTGTTGACACGTAATTGAGAGAAACAAATTTCACTGTTGTTTGAGAAAATTGGAAAGCCACATACTCAACACTATTCGAAAGGATGGTGAGCAAGAGAAGTGCCGACAAAAGGTCACTTGTGTGAGGCAAGAGTGACACCTGTGCTTTAGTGCTCTACAACACTATAGTTGGTAAAAATGAAATTTACGGATGATAGGTTTTTTTTCTTTTAAACCCCGTTTCGGTGTGTTATTATAATCATACCAGTGCGTAAAATATCTAAGAGAGCCACTTTTTTTTTTTAAATTAAAAACCCTATAGGGGTGTTCTTGTTAGGACGCACTGGGGCATTCAAATACGTGTATCGCATTGGGGCTTCGTGGGACTAAAGTGCCATATTTAAAAAAAAATAAAAACCACCTAACAATGCTCTTTCACAAATGAATATGGGTGTTTTAATACATGAATTAAATCAATGCTTCGTAAGAATATAAAACCGCATTTAAAAAAATTAAAAACCCTCTTTTGGTGCTCTTGTTAAGACGATTGGGGAATTTTAAACAATTAACCACACAGGTACTTTGTGGGAATATAACACCAAATTTTAAAAACCCCCTAGCAGTGCTCTTTCTAAGACGTACTTGGATGCTTTAATACATGAACAACATCGATGCTTCATTGGAATATAGCAACGCATTTTTTTTGAAAATTAAAAACTTATAGCATTGCTCTTTCTAAGTACGCACCAAGGAATTTTAATACAAGAAGGGCACTAGTGGTGTGGGTGGATATAACACCGACAATTTTTGAAACTTAACCTTTATCATGTCTTATCAATTAGTGTAAGAAATGGTGCATGGTATATTATGTACGCATCAAGGCATTATATTACCATTTTAGTGTTGGGTCATCGTCACAGTATAACAGGGGACTAGGGAAAATGAATTTTACGACCAACATTTTTGTAAATTTAACTCTTTTCCGATGCTATCGAGTAGTATACGTATCAATGCTCTTTTTTATTTAGCACACAATTATTTTTTTATTTAAAAAAAAATATTCCACAGTGCACCATGTTCTATTAGGCATCAATGCTTATATTTATAGTAAAGCACAAGTGCATTTGTATATTATAATTGCACTGTTAAAAAAAAAACTACTAAAACATCCGCTCGCCCACCTCTGCTAGTGACCTCCACTGCAAACTATTTTTGGGCTATTTTTATAGTTTCTTCTGCAAAAACCTCCGCTAGAGGGTCTTTTCCTTGTAGTGTGGTAATTTAATGTACTGCTTAGTTGTAGTACCAGTAAGAGTACACTAGAAAAAAAATGTAGTCAAATGGAATCATCATTCAAGGAGTTGGAAGAACACCACAAATCATAATTCATTACATCATTCCATGGATCTTCTCCAAGTTTACCATCAAATTTTGGAATGTCATTTGATAATTTTGTAGGAATATCTGGCCATAAGGGATGATGAAAAATTGGATCATTCATAAGGCATAGTAAATTTGGTAAGTATAAAGTTGTTATAAATGGCAACTTACTATTAAAATCAGGTTGTGGTAAGCTTGTGGATAATTCTGATAGTGATAACCAACCAAAGAACCATAAGGTCCAGCTGCTGGAGGAGGGTATCTAGGATATCCTAGAATAGGTTGTGTAGTAGGCATTTTAATTTTATCAAGATAAGGAAGAGGAGGATATCTAGGGTAACCTTGAGCAGGTTGAGCCATAACCATTTGTGAAATTCCACCAGGAAAAGCAGGAGAAGGATATCCAGGGTAACATGGAATAGGTTGACCTATAGGAATTTGTGGAATTGTCTGAATAGGTTGGCCTACATGCATTTGCATAATTCCTTGAACATGCTAGCCAGTAGGAGGAAACCCTTGAACATGTTAGCCTAAAGGTATCTGAAAAAATCCTTGAATGGGTTGACCAATGGGAATTCAAGATCCACTACCATAGGCTAGGTTCCATGGGGAAATAACCATTCCAGTGAACGGGGAACGGTAAGAGATTGAGTACCAACAGGTTGAGAAAAATCTATCTGAGGTGTTTTTCCAATGGGTGGATAAGATCCAAGAACAAGTCTCCCTCCAACTAGAGGATATGATCCTACATAAGGATACCCCCCTGTAAGAAGACAAGAACCAATGAACATTTCCCCCTAGTAGAAGTACAAGAACCAATAGGGGGTTTCCCCCTAGCAGGATAAGAACCAACTGGAGTTTGGCCCCAAGTAGGTGCATAAGATCCTACTGGGGGTTATTGTGGAAAAACTACCCCATTAGACAATAAACTAGGTTGTTGATCATGCACTAGTTGAACAATAGGTATAAGAGTTTACATAGAAACCATAGTTTGGGAAATTTGTATCGTACTAGATAAAGATGAATCATACAACATTCCGCTAAACCAAGGGGGATAATGAAAAAGAAAGGGACCATATGCAACTCCATAAAAAGTCTCATTGAGTGATTGATACCTAGTAGGTAGAGAAGGTCCACCATAGACATGAATCTAAGGAATTCCAGTAGAATCAAAAGAACTAGGTGCAAAAGCAATAGATGTAATTGGTCCAGAAGATCCCATAAGAATAGCTCCAAATGTAGTTTCAGAGGATGTGGATTGATCCATGGTTGAACTGGTGTAGAAAGATAAGGGAGTGTGTAAAAGGGAGTTCTCCTATGCAAAGAAGCTACAAGAGACTCGTAGAAGGGTTTATCCACCAAAGAGATACTTGAACAACAACAGGTCATATTACCTTAGTAATCATAGGGTTAGTAGGAGAAAGTTGTTGAGGAATATCCTCAATCTATAATAGACCAAGTGGAAGTCTTTCAACCATTTCTCCCAAAGAGACAAACTCTTGAGGTAACTGGAAAAGGTGTAGAAACTAATCCTATTGAAGGAGAGATGTAAATTTCCAAAGTTACTGGTTTAATAATTTATGGTTCCTTGGGTTCAATCACCTCTGGTTCCAAATTTTCTAATTGTATTACATCTAGTTCCATCTAAGGTTCAATCAATTTTATTTCCAAAGTTTCAACAGTTCCAAGTTCTACCACTTCAGTTTCCAATGTCTCAAGTTTTGTAAGTTTAGGTTTTGTAACAACATGTTGTGATATTTCAGGTTTGGTAACTTTTTTTGTTGCGTGTTCATTAATTTATGATGTTTTAGGTGTAAATTTAGGGGGGTAAACCCTGCATTCTAAGAGAACGACGAGGTGGATGTTCCACAGTGAATTTTACATTATTAATTAAAATCCACACCTATGGTCTGACTAAAGGGTAAATCAAACATCACACACTAAAAATATAAGGTATCAAACATACAAACCAATACAAAACTTTTGACAATGACACACTAGTTGGAGATTAAATCCAACATCACAGGATCAATATGGAAAGGCGCTAAAGAGAGGGTGGGTGGAACTAATTACGTTGACGAACTGCCTAATGGTCCAATACAAATGAAATTAAGCTTCACAAATAGTGGAGTACCCTCTAGGAAGGTCCAAGTGAGATGGAAAATGTCTGTGGAAGCAAGGAGTACCCTCTTATCGTCACCTTGTGTATGAGCCCTAAAATAAAAGCCATTAAAGTCACCACCTACAACAACACACCCTGGGGGAATAGTTGACAATCATGCATACACGCAAGGGAAATGTAATTAAACTTGAAGGGCAATTTAATTAAACTTAAAGTCCCCTTGAAAGCTCCCTCAAAGCAAGGTAATTCTTCCAAGTGATCTCGAAGTGTTTTTCAACATCATTTTTAATGCATGCAAATCAATGCCATCAAGACCAATGAGGAAGGGAAAATTACTTCGTTGGGCCCAATGTGACTTTGTGATTGACTCCTTTGTAAGAGGGGCTTCCCAAAAAATGATGCAATAAATAGATTTCACTCCCTATCTCAGACCTCTATGTTTGTTTGTAGCTTTGGAGCATTTACTCAACACGTATTCGGAAGCCCTACACTTAAGCTAATGTGGGTGTAGCTACCATAGAAATATAAAAATGTTTAATTAATTTTATTAAGCATTGATTTTAAGCTATTGTTTACACAATAGGTAAATGGTGTGAACAAGTGAATATTTTGACAAACCAAAAATCTCAAGTGCAACTAAATGAAAATGAAAATATTCACTTGAATGAATGTTGACTTATGAGAAGGAGAAAAAATTTGATTCCTAAAATGCAACAATGTCCCACTATTTTATCAAAACTTTTTGTACCAAAATACTATTAAAAATTGCTTCTTTTGAAAACATAAAAATATGGCCTCCAAGATGCAAGAATTTAACATAATTTTTTTTAAGATAGAATCAAGCACACAAAATGTAGTAAATTAAATCTAACAAACAAAACAATTCAAGCAATATTTTTTCTCTTTTTGTGAAAAGCAAATATTTCATGCAAAGGAATTGAAACACTTTTCAGAAAACAAAATCCAATCTTTGAAATAATCACTCCAAGTGCAGAAAGAAAGACCCTAAAACATGTATTCAAAACTAAAGAGATTATCAATCTTTCTACAAACAAACTGAAAGAAATCAAATCAAAGTACTAAAAATGGAGATTTTCCACAAAAACAAAAAGATAAAATTATAGTAAAATAAGATCAAATCTGAAAAGTTTAACCTTGTAATAGGATAGCAAATAGACTCAAAAAACCACAACAAAAAATAGATATCAGATGAAATAGGGGAAAACCCTAGGATCATTTGAATTTTCCAGGATCGACAAAAGTCTTCAGTACAAAGCAATGTGATTAACAAACTTTGATGAACTTAGAAGCAAGCGCAATGTGATGATGACACATTGACTCTCACAATAAAGTGTGATGAGCGTAAATATTAAAAAAAATAAAAAATAAAAAAATAAAAAAAACTTCAATGATATGAAAATATCTAGGGTTTTAGAGTCAAATTTGGCTCACTAGTGATTCAAGAAAGATACCACTTAAAAGGAGCAAGGAATGAAATAGAAGAACAAATCATTCCCTAGTGGAGTCACCTATTTGGTTGATGGATAAATCTTATCTTTTGGACAAGGCAAATGTCCCTAGACTTGGAAACCAAGTCTAGAATAAAACAAACAAACACGTAAAAACTCTCTCTAGGTTAATTACCATTAAATCATAGATGTAAGAAATGGGATGAATAACTCATACCATTTTTATCAATGATTGTCCTTGCTATTTTTTGTTGTAGCTTTCAATATCGTCCTTGATGCTCCTAGCCAAGATCCGCAAAGACACCAAAAGACAAATCATCAAAGCACATGATACATAAATGATTTAACATAACCTATACAAGTGGTCAAGGAATCTTGTACCAATCATTATAATAACAAATGTGGGAAAGAAAAATATATTTGTATTAATGAAATATGGAAGTAGAATATAACTGATGCATTGATGTTGTGAAGCTCCTTCTAGTTGTCTTCATTCCAAACCTTGCCTTCAAATGTAATATGATTATAGGTTGAATACTTTAACAAAATACAATGAAAGTATGAGAGCCGAAATTCTTTCTAAGAGTAAAAAATCCAACCCCTTCTCCATGAGAATCCATTGAATTTATAGCGTAGAGAAGGGTAAGAGGAGATAAGAGATGGAGGTTAAGGTCCACTTAGTTAGGGGTGAGATCCACTATGGTAGGGATGAGAGCTCCTATCCACACTGTACAGAAAGATGCCTCCATGAGGCTTATAGAACATAAGCTTCGCATTCATTTTTAATTATTACCCACATTAAAAGACTGACACAACATGTAATGCAACAACTTGTGTCGATGACACAATTCATTTAGCTATGAAACCTACGTCATTGCAGGCTATAATGGTGAAACATGTGTCAACCTTCAAAAATAGGGTTTTTAAAGGTATTTTCATAAAGTTTTTATCTTCCATAGAGAGGATTTTCTTCCATATTCTTCAGGGAATGGTGGAAATGATACTTCGGTTAGTGAAGGATAGGGGTACAACATCATTTCCCATAGATGCGAAAAAACAATGTGTAACATGAAGGATGAGGATAAACCCTCTATTTTTAACAAAATCAACTTAGTAGCCTTCAATGTCATTAGCTTTCACATTTGCAAGATGCTTAATCTCAAATTCTATGTCTTCCACAGAAACGTTGCATCCTCAATAAAAAAATGTTTAGTGTGGTGTCCATGCATTAGGGAATTTGCAATGATTTTGGAGGTAGGTATTCCAATCCAAAGGAATCATATTATTTTCTTTAGCTTTGCAAATTAGAATTTGCCTCTAAAACTTCTTAGGATCAAGCTTCAATAAATGTAAAAGCTACTCTTTCCTTTTATTAATATAATAGTTTTTTTTCATTTCAATTAAGGCTTTGTATATATTTATCCTATCAAGTTTTAAGGACTCAATAGAAACATGCTTCATATCTTTCTTAGAAATTTTATATTTTTTATTATACTAAGAGTTAGTTGTGCTATACATGTTCAAATATAAAGAAATAGATTATATACACTCTTATAATCTTAATACTTAAATAGTTTCTCTAAATAAAATCTCTTATGCCATAAATAAAAGAATCACACCAACTTGAACTTTAATTTTATTGTAGCTTCCCTATATACTTCATATATATGTATATGTAAAACCAAAAAAAACATAATTCTTTAGAATAACATAAAAATGAAATAAAAACATAATTTTTTTAGAATAACATAAAAAGAATATTTAAAATTATTATTATGAGTTGACTTCTAAAATATTTTAACTATGAAAAAAAAATGAGATAAAATTAGTTTTTAAATTAAAAAATTTAACAATTTTATTATATATATATACACATAAATTAAATATAATTATGGAATAGCATCTTATTAAAAACATCAAGGAAAAACATTCACATGAATGAATATTATTTCATCAATCGAAGAAAATTATATCTACTCTATTTTAAATCGATATTATAAATATTAAATTAAAATGTACAGTATGTAATTGAAATTAGAAAAAATAAAATAACATGAATAATAAATTGAAAGGTAAAGTATATAAATCACAATGCACTTGAGGGGCATGGTATAGTGGTCGGGGAAGTTGTTGTAACTAACCCGGCCACGCTCGAATCCTGCGGAGCAGCAGTAGCTGGCGTATTTCGGCGGATGTTGGCTCATTCTGTATGTATTGATGGCTGATGACGAAGAGATGATATGACTGTATATATGTAAAAATAGGATTGTAATGTGATTTTCCAGTGAGATTCCTCCCCTCCTGAAAAAAGTAGATAAATCACATTGACATTTTTTTTCATACACGTTTATCAGATCCATGTTATGATATTGTTATTCACAATTAAATATCATCAGATTCTCTTTGCAGGTTCCGTTCCCGCGATGCAAAGACAATAATGATTTACTTATCTCTTGGTCAAGCTTTCTAGTCAACCAAATTTTTATAAAAACCATATATATTTATATAACCAAAATGCCCAAAATGCTAAGTCACTGTTTTGGGAGTCAGAAAGAAAATTATGCGAAGTCACTACTTCGGAAATCATACAAAGTTTCTGCACATTATGAAGCCATGAAAGTCAACTACGGACACGCATAAATGACAGACAAACGATATTTACGCGTGGTTTACACGGTTTGGCTCATTCAATTTTTATTTTAATTTTGCAAATTTAAAATATTTAGTATTTTTTTTTTTTTTTTTTTTTTTTTTTTTTTTTTTTATTAGTTTAATTGGATGAGTTTTTATACATTTAATTTTTCCTTAGTGTTGATTTTTTAGAATTTTTGAGTGGGATTTTACGTTTAATTTTTCTAAAATCTCACAGAATTTATTGAAATCATAAGTTTGATAGGTTAACCCTTGCACAATGAAAGTGTCCTAAGGGTTTTCAGGGTGTTGAATCCATATATACAGTCAAAAAACCAGTGTAAATATCACAAATGAAAATTTCACCCCAATTTTTTCAGCGTACTAGAAAGTCCAAAAAGTCACACTAAAGACAACTCCTTTAACTTTTAGCTTGAGAAACCTCGACCCAAAAGCATTTAATTTATCAAAATCACCATGATAGTGTTTTGCCTAAGCCGGGAAAGCCACACCAACCCACCAACCATTAACATGGATGAATTTTCGCCCATAAAAATTCGAACTAATAACCTTCATATCACCACCATCTATTCTACTATAACAGACATTTTATTTTTTTTTCATTATTATAAACAAAATCAAGGGAAGCCCTTGAGATTGAAAAAAGGCCCAGCAATCTCAATAGAGAGGATGGTTGGAAAATTAGTAGTGGCTGGGTCTCAATACTCTATTCCTAGTCGCTTTCTTTTCTTCCCTCATTTTTTGGCTTGTTCTTATTATACCGTGTCCTAATAATTTTAACTAATAGATAATTTTTATTGCCTGTACCATTATATAATAATAAGTTAATTTAACAATTAGATATACAATTAATTATTTCTGGATATAATATATTATTTTTGATTCGTTTTAGAATAACTATTATCTGAATAAAAGTTCATTGTAAAGTAGTTAAAACCTTTATGTAAATTTCTATAAACATTGCATTAAATCTCGATAATCTATTGAATAGGTCAACCTCTAGGTTAATTAGATAAATAATTATTTATATTTATTAAAATATGATCCTAACTCTTGACTTTTATATTTATATATTTATTAATACCTTTTATAATAACTAATAACTTAATATATAAATTAATAATAATATATATATAATATATAAAATTAAATCTATGCCCTTTTTAACTTTTATATTTTATTATTTATCTATTTTATACTTTAATAACTAACAAAATTTAAAATCAATATTATATATATATAAAATAAATTCATGCCCTTTGACTTTTTATGATAAGTAACTTCAGATTTGATAAATTAAATCAACTTATTTTTATCCCCTGGTCCTAGTCCATTTAACTACTCTCCAGTCAAATTTAGCCGTTGTAGCCATTGCCTGGTCATGAATTATAGCGGTTGGAAGTCTGCTTTGGCTATTTAACATGCATAGCTTGATTTGCTCTTCAACTTGATGAACCACACTGGTTGGTTCAAAACCCTCCACAAATGAAATATCATATGATTTAAACTGAAAAATCTATCTTAAACTTGATATGGATTATTTAACCTAACTCCTATTTATCAAATTCCAAAAATAACTGGTCATTAAAACAACCACCATGATCATAAAAGTCATCCTCCACTGAAACCACCCTCATCATTCCACCGAAACCACCCTCTTCACTCATCATTCTACTGAAACCACCCTCATCATTCACTCTGGTCAGTCAGATTCCATAAAACGTAGTCAGCCTCAAACGTTCAAAGACTTAAGCAGCCCTCGACATCCATGTGCTCACCTCTCCACCGTAGGAAAAGAGAGAAAAAAGGGGTAGAGCAGATTGTTTTTAAGTGAGAAGCCTCTTCCCAGTTCAAGATTGAAATCACAGAATGGCCACTTCCAGGTTGTCTAATTGCAGAAGGGAAATGACTCAATTCACTGCGAAATGCAGATTATTTCTCTTAGTAATATGGTTGTTCCTACTACCATCAGCATTAGCTTCATCGCCGTTAGGTTCTGCATGGCAAGCGGAGGTATTCCACTGTGGTCCAGGCGCACCTATGACGAATGGCAGCGCTGCGGAAGAGAATTTGATGATGGTTTTGAATTCATTGGTGGATAATGTTAACAAGACAGGCTACAATATTTCATGGTATGGAGAGAATGGAGATAAGATATACGGTCTGGCTCAGTGCAGGGGAGACCTCGATGCCTCTGCTTGTCAGGGATGCGTTTCAGACGCTATACGCGTTCTCAGCGGAATGTGTTCCAATATTTCTGCAAGCGTTTATTCTTTTATGGGCGGATGCTTTCTGAGATACGCCCCGCACAACTTCTATTCACAATTAGATTTATCGTATAAATTTGGTCACTGCTACAACACTACAGTAAGCAACGGCACAACGGCAAGGGGTTTGGATTCGCAGATCGACCAGCTTCTCATAACAGTTTCTGGTAAAGCTGAGTCCAGTGAGGTGGGTTACGCTACAGGAAATGAGAATGATATTTATGGTCTGGCTCAGTGCTGGAGAGACCTTAATATGAGCCTATGCAATCAGTGCCTCAGCGCTATTTACAGCAATTTGAGCTTTTGTCCGCCGGGAACTAGCGAAGGATTCGTCCTGAATGACCACTGCACTATTGATTTTACTCCAAGCAAGTTTTATGGTGATGGTGTCCCTTTGCTCTCTTCCCCAAGTGGAAATGGTTCTGCAATACCGCCATCAAGTAGAAGTGGTCCTGCAATACCGCCATCAAGTAGAAGTGGAAATGGTCCATCCATACCACCGTCCAGCGATTCGTTAACTGCAACGAAAGGTACGGTCATATTGGATTTTTAAAAAAATCTCATATCAATTTTAAATTTATTTCTAAATCTTGGGACGGTTGATTTTTGGTGTTTGGGATCTATTTGTAAGTAGTCGTAGGTGTTTTCAAATCTAAGTGGTCACCCATACACCCATAGTGTAAGAGGATACAAGTAATATAAAAATGAGTCTCATCATCAATTCTGGGTATTGGAGTTTTGTTGTTTGAAATCGATTTGCAAGTAGTCCCACTTGTGCTCAAATCTCTGGAGGTGTCACCCATACACCTGTAGTGTTGGAGAATACAATTAATATAAAAGCAAGTCTCATCACCAACTCTGGCCTCTGGAGTTTTGGTGTTTGGAATTGATTTCCAAGTAGTCCCACCCCTGCTCAAATCCTTGGAGGTGTCACGACCAACTCTAGCCTGTGGAGTTTTGGTGTTTGGAATCTATTTGCAAGTAGTCCCAACCAACTCCGACCTTTGGAGTTTTGGTGTTTGGAACCTATTTGCGAGTAGTCCCAATGAACACGCCTCTGGAGTTTTGGTGTTTGGAACCTATTTGCAAGTAGTCCCAACCAAAGTTTTAGTGTTTGGAATCTATTTGCAAGTAGTCCCAACCAACTCTGGCCTCTGGAGTTTTGGTGTTTGGAACCTATTTGCGAGTAGTCCCCTTTGGAGTTTTGGTGTTTAGAACCTATTTGCGAGTAGTCCCAATGAACACGCCTCTGGAGTTTTGGTGTTTGGAACCTATTTGCAAGTTTTCCCAACCAAAGTTTTCGTGTTTGGAATCTATTTGCAAGTAGTCCCAACCAACTCTGGCCTCTGGAGTTTTGGTGTTTGGAACCTATTTGCGAGTAGTCCCAATGAGCACGCCTCTAGAGTTTTGGTGTTTGGAACCTATTTGCAAGTAGTCCCAACCAACTTAGTCTCTAGAGTTTTGGTGTTTGAAATCTATTTGCAAGTAGTCCCAACAATGTTTTGGAATCTATTTGCAAGTAGTCCCAACCTTGTTGAGGCTTTAAAAGATTTGATATGCATGTATATTATAAGTACCTTGAGAAGTAGATTGTGGATTTTAGTGTTTGGAATCTATTTGCCAGTAGTCCCACCCGTGTTGAGGGTTACCTTGAGATATAGATTGTGGATTTCTGAAATATTTGATAATCCAAGTGACTTGAGCTAGGTCAAATAATTAGCTCATGTCCCTCTTCTCCAGAAATATTTTGAGAATCTATAATAAATATAAAAATATTATGAGAATTATAATATATTAAGAATATTGTTATAAGTATCTTTAATTGCTATTAAAAAAAATTAATAATTAAGAGACTAGTTCTTCCTATTATTATATTAATTTTATTTAGTATAATATTATTTTAATGAATTATTAGATATTTGATCCTTCTTTATTAAAACTATATCTATTAATTCCATAAAAGTTGTTATAATTAAATAAAACTAAAATATATATATAATATATATATTATATTAAACTATTAATTCTGAAAAAAAAGGTCTTTTGGTTTAAAAATAAAAATCTTACAAAATATGTAATAAAATATATGAAATAAAAATAGAATCAAAAATTTAATGAAAATACTTTGAAATATTGTTAATATATTATTTACAATTTATATAATATAAAAAAAAAAAAAATTAATACCATATTAATTTAATATAATTTATTCATATTTATTTATTTTAATTATAAATCTTATATATTTATTTTATTTATATTATTTCTTTCTATATAATCTTATAACCTCAATTACAAATATCTAATATTAATTATTTATATATTTAGTATATTTCATAATAATAATAATATAAAATTACTATTTTAAGGTTAATTTATATTATAATTTCAGTGTTTATACGTCTCCATTGTACTTTATTGCAAATATGCTTTACTATTCTTGATACTTTAGATATTTGCCAATCTAGTTGGGTAATGCTTATTGTTATTTGGTGCAGGGAAAAACAATCTGCATATATCTTTACTTTTGGGATCGAGTATGGGTGGTGTACTTATTATGTTGTTGATGCTTTGCTTCTTATTAATTTGGAGAAAAAATAATAAGAAACAATTGCTCCCGGGTGAATTGATTTTTTTTTTTTTTTTATCTTTTTTTGACTTTAGTATCTTGTAAACTTAAAAGTTATCTCAGAGCTTTTGACTTCAGTGTTTTGTAAACGTAAAAGTTATCATTTTTGTTTTTAGTTAAAAAAATCGTATAATTTTTTTTTATTTATTGGTTTGAAATTAATAATGTCTTAATTAATGTTAGTTACTGATGGACATTTATAACATTTTAGCTTTTTTCCAATACAAATTATATAAATCATATTTTTTTTTTTTCCTTAAATAAAAGCAAAATTATCACCTAATTAAATCCATACCATTTACATAAAAATAAACTTAAAAATAAATCAATATACTTCTTTGCAACTAATCACAAATAATCCTTCACCTATACCTTGCACCTATAAGTTTATTATTATTTCATTATTTTAAAGAAACATTTACAAATTTTCTTTCCTTTAAAAAGCCACCATATGCCCATGCTCAAAAGGAAGCTTACAGTTAATGAAGAAGACAATATGTATATAATCTAAACACTCCATCCAACCACGATCCAGTAGTGCATATAATTTTATCTAATGTCAGTGTTTAAATCACTATAAAATAATCTATTTCACTAAATTGGGCTATAGTCCTAAATTGTAATTTAACTAAATATTCATTTAAATTTAGAGTATTAACTATTCTAATAATTCCAATTAAAATGTTTAATTATTTTTTTAACTAACCATTGTATTCTTTCTAAGATCTCATTATTTTGAAACTATTTTTCGATGCCTATTATTCTTAATTATTTTATTTTGTTTTATTGATAATTACCGGAATTATAATTAATTTACATTTTGTAAATAAACGCAAACTATTTAAATTTTAGTAGTGGTTGAATTTTTATTATTTAAAATAACATTACATTTATTTAATCTAATGTCTATTTAGGTTATTATTAGAAATTGGTTGATTTAAATTTTACAACCTAAGCAATGGTGACACCAATGAGTTCATAATTAAGAGAGATTTAAAATAAAACAAATCCAAAATTGATAGAAAGATCATCTTATTAGATTTTTATAGAATAATGGTTTTGTCTTCATTCCTACTTAATGTGTCACTGGGAAAAACAAAATTAATCATGTAGTTGGGTACACACTAGTGGATGACACATGAATTTTTAAGGGAGGCATCTTTCCATGTGTAGTAATTAAGGAAAAATGTAAAAATACAATTAAATTCATAAAAATTGTATACAAAACTAATTAGGGGCATGGAAAAAATATTTCTCACCCAATTTTGGAAGTCAAATTGAACTCTAAAGATCTCATGGTGTCTCTACTTGCATGACCAAATGCCTTCAACAATAAATTGTGATATTAAACACATAATGAGTTTCTCACTTACAAAGGGAGTATGTGAACACTCCCTGTGTATGAAGGGTATCTAGTAGAAACTTTGAAGGGATATTTCAAGGTAGAGTAATTTATGTATGCATTTTCTTAAGGAATATAACTGTTAAACTAAAAATTTCACCTTCTTTCAGTGTCTTAGGGGAAGGGACAACATGGAACTCACATGAGCATGTAAAGAAACATGTATTCCATAGTCAAAGTTCTTAAATTGTCTCATCTTCCAATTCCTCCACAATTTTATTTAGGTTCTTTCATGTCACATGAAATCCTCAAGTTTCTTAGATATAATATTTGTTCTATGAAAAACGTGAGTAATGAAGTTTGAAGATGAGGTGATTTCCATATAAAAGGCTTTCACCAATGCGTTTGATATAGAAAGACCCTTTAAGATAATATAAAATTAAACATAATGAGATGGATCAAGGTTGACTATATTAATTGATCCCTCAACCTATGATTAAATTTTGACCTTGCCAACCCCTACATTAATTATGAAATGAGAATAATTCAATACGGAAGGGGAACTTATCACACCAATGGCAATTTGTCTTCTTACACAATCACTAAAACGATTATTATATGATTTCTAACCTAGCATGAAAATATTGTACAAGACATGCAAAGAAGATAGCAAGCTCAATGGGTGGAATTCCATGAATATAATTAATTTTCCTATGAATGTGATATTTGGCTAATAATTCTATCATGAGTTTTTCTTTTATTAATTAAGTAAATGTGATTAATTAGTATATTCCTTTTAGCTAAACTCATTATGTTTCTTGGAAATAAACATCTATACATGTTTCTATAAACTCTAATGGATTTCTTGACAGAAGCTCATTATGTATATTATTACTACAATTTGGAAAATGTGTGACTTTAGTAAATACCTCACATATATTTAGTTCTATATCTTGTCATGTATAAGATTAGAGGAATACATATATCTTCTCATTGTGTCTTAATCACATATTAATGGAATTAAAAGTGTGATGACAAGATAGTTGGATCCATTAGAGGGGGGTAGATACATGATGTTAACCCCATACTATACAATAAATCCACCTTAACTTAAGGTGATTATTTTTGATAACCTACATTTTAAAAGTTCATATCAACATTATCATCTAGCATGAAAAAAATAGGCCATCATATAGCACATTCATTAGTTCACAAATAGTGTGGTTGGATTTATATTGACAACATATATTGGGCTTGTGCTTATGAAACAAATTATTTTATTTGGTTTATTTAATGAAATAATCTTGTAAAACATAAACTCTCACTTGAACCTTATATACACACACCGCTCATAAACTCACTTACTATACTAAAATTATATAATGATCCATTATGGATCATACATCCCATTTAAGAAAGATTTTGGTTCCCATAATCTTGTACTGAATGAGGGGAGGAAAATTTTGCTCCATCTTCTCCTTGAAGTGCCATTTTTCATTGTTTGGAACTTCTCCTTTCAACCCAATCTATAAAATATCATGATACCCTTTTCTGATAGTTCTAGAATTATTTGAAAAATTGTATTTTTGCTAAATCTACTTGAGATTTTGGTGCTAAGTCTCCTATGGTAAGTAGGACTTTCTCCTCAGTTTCCTAATCTAACATGGAAAGCTTATAGAGTTTCAAATTTTCCACATTCACTATTGAGAAAAGTGCATCTATGGGGTTTGACTAAGTATATAGCCATTATCACCTATCTTCTCTAATACCTGATGGGAAATACCATGGAACCTCAAGCTTCTTACTAGGACCTTCTAGCATTTCTTTGTCTAGCTACAACCAAATTTTTTCTCCACTTGAACATTTTCTTAATTATATGCTAATCATATCAGGCCTTGTGCCTTTCATGTGAATTATTCAATGTATCCTATACTTGCAAATGGATCAACATAATATTTTCAATAATTTTTTTTTCTTTTAATTATTCTCTATGATGTCTTCCTCCACTCCTCTTTATTGTCCATATACAACATCCAAGGATGAAGACAAAGAAATTTTTGAAGGGGGACTTACTAGTAGAATTATGGATTGCTCTAGATTATTATAGTTTTCAACATAGATCAAATTTTTAGCCAAGGTCTTTGGATGCTCTTGATTGTAGCCCCTCAAACATTGAACCAATGTCATATTGACTATTTCTATCCACCCATATTTATTTAGATGAAAAGTTGTATATCTCTTTAACTTGGTGTCCATATTTCCCCAAGTGTAGTCCAAAAGGCACTATGAAATTCAATAACCCTATCTAGGATGATGCTCCTTGGCATCCCAAAATGCACTTAGACCTATTCAAATAATTTATTTGTTTCTTCTTGTCCTTTTATGGTCTTTTTGTAAGATATAACAATGTACATCTTGATGAACGTGTCAATTACACAAACAAATAGTCATGTCCCTTCCTGGTTTTTGGTAAACCATACACAAAATCCATGGAAATGTTTTACCCAGTTTGAGAGAGTATAGGTAGTGGATGGTATAAAAATTTCTTACTATTATTTTGCTTGTTGGTACAAAAAAGTATGCATCCTCTAATATATCAAGCTACATCTTCTTGCATCCTAGGGTAATACACATACCTTTGTAAGTTGGAAATTGTCTTCCTAATACCAAAATGTCGTACAGTCTTGGAAGTGTGAGCCTCTCTAATAAGTAGCGATCGTTCACCTGTAGGAACACAAAACTTATCTAGTTGTAAATAATTCCATTCTACATATGGTAATTAGCCTTACTGTCACTTTTTTCACCATAACTTTGGCCCTATAGCTACTAAGACACCTATTTAAAATTGCCATCTTCCATGTATGCCTCTTTTTATGCAACATGGTAAAAGAACCCATTTGCATAAGGGATTCCATAGTTATAATATTTTATGTGGCTAGCCTTAAAATCATGTATACCAATTCTTTAATGTTTCCCTTCTTACATTTGATGACTAGATGAAATTGCTACAAAAACCCCATCGATTTTGTAATGTTTGGTTTGATGAAGCTTACACTAGCTATGTAAATACAATAATTTTTGGTGATGTATCATACACGGAATCCTCAAACCTTGAGTACAAAGCACTACAGAAACCATGATTTCTCATTTTTTATAATTTGATACTAATTTTTTCCTCTTTAAACTTATTTTCAATAACACGTTTGTGTTGGAAGTCAATTGATCACATTGATCAATGATTATAAATGATCCATTTACTATCCATTAAATTTCTATGTGAATTATTCCTATCAAATATCCATCAATTGGATAGCTAATTCTACCATTTGTTGGTTACCTACAAGGCCAACTTTCATTGAATATATAAATGGATTCACTATCTACCAACTATCTTCACAAGCTCATTGTAATCATTTTAATTTATCTACAACATATATTGATCACATTACCAAATTTAATTCCTTCATTAAGTTACCAATGGTACCATAATTCATGTATGTCATGAATGTGTCATGCATACTACCATGTTATGCATGAATTAAACAAATAACAAGGACAAAATGAATATGTATAAACTAACATAATATATACATATCATGCATACAAAAGAGTAAATATCACATTAATCATTTAAATTCATAATAGAAACACTTATCTTTTTTAAATCACCGACTCACTATAGACCTTAGATGGTGCACCCTAACATAGACCTCACTACTTTAAATCTCTCAACAATGGGCCACCCTTGAGCTAAGGCTATGACTCCACAAGGGAAAAGGCCCATGTAGAGCCAAATATTGTCACATAATAAGTAATAAACAAGTACTAGGTCAAGTACGAACTCCAACACCCTCCCTAACTACAATATACATCCCCATCCTATACAACTGCAAGTAATTCACACCCTTCACTACCTCTACATTCCTTTATGCTATGCCACTACCCTTCTAGGGATTCCAACATTGGACAACTAGAAAGTCTTAGAGTATTGTAGCTTTGGGTGTTCAAGCTACCCTCAAGAGTCTTCCAGGCACCCATCAAGCCTCACACTTAGAAATCTTACCCAATAAGTCCCCTCTCCAAGCTATACCATTACCCAAAATGAGCAAGGAAAATTAGCCATATAATCTCATCAAGGAATTTGCGATAGCATACGATGTCACATGGATTAATTACTATTCAAGATCACTTACCCTCTAGTCCTAAACATAAACTAAAATGTTATTAGGGATAGTCATGGGAGAATGATGGTCAAATGAATGGAATAACTATGGAATATACTACTTTTGTATGCATGGTGTCTTTTCTCAAAGTGTTTCCTAAAGAAATTGACCCCACCACTTGGGAACTCAATTAGAATATCCATGCATTTACTTATAGACTTCATATTAAAAAAAAAGGCATGAATTAGGCTTATATATGTTTTTTTATAAATTTGGATTATATTCATGAAGTGACTTTATGAATATTTTGTTATTTTATTGTCTTAGGACACATGTCATGGTTCCACCCCCTCATCCTCCTCTCTCATGTAGTGCTAGCCTCCATATCCCATGTCTGACCCAGTCTAAATTAGTGGTTCTTTTTATTAATATAATATGATTACATAATGCATCTCTAGGCTCACTGCCTTTTTAGCACATAGGATCTCCAACCTTAATAACATAGGAACTCTAACCTCAAAACATACAAACATAGGCACATAGGTCCCAAAAACAATATATACATATATATACATGGGCACATAAGATAAACACAACTTTTTTCACCAAACTAATAAAATATGTTCAAATACATACTATGGGTGATCCTAGGGGTGTTACATTCCACTCCCCATTATTTATGCACTGTCCTTAGTGCATTATATACACATGCACAATTAAAACTACTCAAGTAATTGAGGGTACTCCTCCAACGTGGAATCCTCATGTTCCCATGAGGCATCTTGAGGGTTTAAATGCATCCATTGCATCTTTACTAGTATAATGACTCAACTTCAAAGCAATTTGACCTTCCTATCCAATACACACATGAGTTAGAATTGAAAGTTTCCCTTCGGATCCACCTAAACCACATGCCAGTTGATTCCATGGTTAGCATCAACCACATATTTATTAAGTAATGATACATGAAACACATTATAGTTATGCATAGATGAAAGTGACACAAACCTATATGCAACTACCCAATCCTCTCTAGGAATTCAAAAGGCCCACAATATCTAGTTGCTAGCTTTGAGCAACTTCCTAATTTTAAAGAATTTTTTATAGTTTTCAAGTCAAGAAGACATCAACTTCAACTTTGAATTCCTTGTTTATCCTACCTTTGTTTACATATATGTTTTTCCTATCCTAAGAATATTTCAAATTATGTTTGATCCCCATTACTTGTTCTTGCATTTCTTTAAGCAAGTTAGGAACAATAATGGCTTTATTAACTAGGTCATCCAAACTCACATTTGCATTGCATTTCCTTCTATAAAAGGCCTCAAATGGGATCATTTTCAAGGATTCTTAATACCCATTATTACATGACAATTCAACCAAATGAAAATATTCTCCTTAGTTCGATGGTTTATCCATTACATACATCTTGAGCATATCCTCAATCATGTAATTGACCTTTTTAGTTTGTCCATATGATTTTGGGTGATATGATGTGCTAAAGTTTAAATTAGTCCCAAATCTTTTGAACAAAGCCCACCATAAGTTGGAACTTGGAATCCTGTCTAAAATGGTTTCCTTAGGCACACCAAGTAGCCTAGCAATTTCTTTCATGTATATCTCTACAATGTTGTTTGCCTTATGTTCTAACTTCATTGGAATAAAATTAACAACCTTAGTGATCTTATCCACCACCACCATAATCAAATCATGCTGCTTCATAGTCCTTGGTAATTCGGTAATGAAGTCAGTAGAAACAACCTCCCACTTCCACTTAGGAATAGGTATGGGCTGAAGTAGCCCCAATAGCTATATATGTTTATACCTAACCTTCTAGCACTCCAAACACCTAACTATATAATCAACCACTTCCCTTTTCATATTTGGCCACAAGTATTGATTTTTGACAAGTGATAATATTATTTTTGTACCGGAGATGTCCATCATAGGGTAAATCATGCATCTTAGTCAACACCATCTTTTTCAACTCCTATGAATTTGGTATGTAAAATTTGGTTTTGAATACAAGTAATCCATCCTCATTCAACTCATAGTATTTGTACTTAGGATGAAAATTATTCTCTATAAGCTCTCTTTAATTTTGTATGGAATACTAATCTCTATTTCTACCCTCTAGAATTTTGGTTTCTAGATTAGACTTTCTACGCTAATGGATGTAGCATACACTTCATGAATTCTTCTACTTATTGCATCATCTACCTTGTTCTCCTTCACTTTTATTTGATTAGTTTCAAAATAATTTTCAGATAGAAATTCCAACCACCTAATTTGTCTACAATTTAAAGCTAGTTTTCGAAATAAATGTCTCACACTACTATGGTCTATTTTCAGTTCAAATCTCTTAGCCATGAGGTAATGTCACCACATATTAAGAGCATGAACTATGTTTTCCAACACCAATTGTGAGTCGCATAGTTACCCTCATAGTCTTTTAGTTTTCTACACTCAAATCATATGACATATACGTTTTGCATGAGGACTTCTCCAACCCCTTTCTTGCATGCATTCATGCACACAATTAATTGTTCATTTGGGTCAATGATCTTTAGAATTGGTGCACTTGAAAAAACATATTCAAGTTTTGGAAGTATTTTTCACTATCCATTCAATTTTTACACCCTTCTTTTGCAAATAAGTGATTGGGTTTTCTATCTTTGATAAACCCTCAATGAACCTTTTGTAGTAGCTTGCTAGATCCATAAGGGACTTGACCTTTGTCACATTTTTAAGTGTTGGCCACTCACTGATACCTTTGATATTCTTTGGTTCAACAACTATTCCCTCTTCTAAGATGATAAGACCCATGTAATGAATCTACCTTTGGTAGAAAGAACACTTAGTCATATTAGCATAGATTTTATGCTCTCTCGCTACCTATAATACGATCCTCAAATGTTTCTCATTTTCCTCTTCTAATTTTGAATACACGACAATGTCATCTAAAAATAATATAACAAATTGTCTAATAATACTCTAAAACTCCATTCAACAAGCACATGAAGGCAATTGGTGTCATAGATAAACCAAATGGAACCACAACAAAATCATAGTGACTATATCTAGTTATGAAGGTTGTATTTCTAATGACCTCTTTAATTCTAACTTGATGGATTCCAAGTCTCAAATGAAGGTTGGATAATGCGTTATCTCCTCTCAATTGATCACACAAGTCACCTATCCTTTGTCAATGATACTTGTTCTTTATTTTAATCTTGTTTAGTTTCCTTAATTCTATACATAATCTTAAGGTATCATCCTTCTTCTTAACAAAATAGCACTAGGGCACCCTAGAGGTGACACACTTTGGTCTATGTTCCCCTACTTTAGAAGATCATCAAGTTGCATTTGTAACACTTCTAGTTTTTGTATGCACATCATGTCTGGTATTTTGGAAACTATGCTAGCCCCATATGCCAAATCAATTGAAAAATATTATGTCCCTTTTGGGTGGAAACCCTCAAATATCACCAAAAACATCCTCAAACTCCTTAAACATTCAATACTATTGAATGTTGGGTATATTATCCTTTAATACCTCCTCCATATGGGAAGCATACATTTGGAATCCAATTCTACAAATTTTCCTCATTTGTAGTGTTGATATTTCCCTTATAGAAATAGGTCTTGGAATTCCTTATATCTTCCTTTATTTCCATATTCATCAAGAGAAGTGAATTATTTGTTATTGTAATCTAGTACCAATCCATACTTATAAGGAAATATTGTAACCTTATAGGAATGATATTTAGGAATGATATTCGTACCTACTTTGATACTCACACCATTCATATCAATTAGGAACTCTTTTACCATCTCATTTATCCTCTTCTTTGCCCCTATATCTAGTTAAACCAACCAAGTCCCACCATGCTTGGTTTTCTTCAAAATTACTTCCTTCAACAAAGTTTAGGTCAATATGACTATGACTAGCTATAGAATCAACTAAAATTTATATGGATTGGTTGTTAATCATACCTTCAACTTCTATCATGTGTGATTGATGATAAACCTTCCTATTGTCCATGGCTGCATATATTATGGACGTGATTTTACCCATGTTCTCGGCCACATTAGCTCACTAAATATTTTCAGAGTTTTTTTTTATCATGCTTATGAGGGAAAGCCATAAATATTTGGTATTCCTCACAACCCCAACACCTAATAGGTGGATATCTTGACATATTTCCCAATGCACTTGACTTCTTTGGCTCACTATTGCAAGTTATTGTAAGAAATATTAATAATAACTAGGGTATTGTACCCTTTCTTCCTTTGATTCATATTTGTTTTCTTCTTCTCATCCCAAGCCTTTTAGAATGCTCACTTACATTTTCTCTACTCATAGAGATATTTATGCTTCCTTATTTCTTCCTCCAAAGTCGTAGGTTCATCAAACTCAATCTTATCATTGCCTTATCAAGGAAAACCACTCAAGAACCTATGGATATTTATTGTCTCATCTTTAATGAAGTCAACATACTTAGTAGCCCAAGGAATTTTCTCTCATATTCCTCCATTGTCATATATCCAATATTGAGTTCAATAGTAGAAATCTAACAGATACTTCTTTTAAAATCACTTCTTGAATTTCTTCCAAGTTATATGTTTTTCATCAAAGTTCTTGACTTTCTTGAGATGGTCACACAACATGGATGCCTTTCCTTCTACCAATCCTCTACCTCCTCACCCTTCTTACGATATCTATTGAATATAGGGTGCTTGATTTTTTTGAGCTTCCCCTTCAAATCATCATTCTTTGAATTTTTCCTTTGATATATGGTTGGTGATATACCCTTGCGACTTTTAAAGTCTGAGGATATGTATGATGTTCCCATTAAATTCCTCAAGGAGTGTTAT
>APFE031394566.1:78351-98430 GCA_000404065.3 Pinus taeda
TTATCCTTTAAACGTTGGAGAACTTGTTGTTGATGCTCGATGTGATCTTTAACTGCTTGAACCTTTTTCTTCTTGATATGTCCTTCTATCTCTAGAGTTTGAGGAGTGGTAATTTCTTCCAATCCTTTACAAAATATGGTCGGATTCATTTCTTGATGCTCAATGTGATCTTTCACTTCTTGAACATTTTTTCTTCTTGATATGTCCTTCTCTCTTGATAGTTTGAGGAGTGGTAATTTTGACCAATGAATTACAAGATATGGTTGGATTCATTTCTTCTTTCTCGATGTGATATTTTACTTCTTGCACCTTTTTCCTCTTGATATGTCCTTCTATCTTGAGAGTTTGAGGAGTGGTAATTCTTGCCAATGCTTTACAAGATATGGTCTGATTCATTTCTTCTTTCTCTGGGGTGCGGTCATGGCGTATATCCTCTTCTTTTGATGTTTCTTGATCTTTTTCTACTTCCTCTTCATATTCTATGTAAAATAATTTCTTCTCAACACACTTATGACCTTTAGTGCATTTGCTATCATAATTGTAACAAAGCCATTTTTCTCTTTTTTCTTCCAATTGTTGTGGTGTAACCCTTGTAGGTTGTGGAAGCGAAGGAGAAACAGCACTTCCATCTTTATAGTTGTGAGGGGTATACTTCCTCGTTTCCATAATTTTTCTTTCCACTATGTCATAAAGCCCTTTTACTCTTTCCAATTGTTGTGGTGTTGCTCTAGAGAAGGTGTTGCTCTTTGTATCCTCATAATGTGCTATCATTTCCTCCATGAAAATTGACCATGTAACAAGTTGTTTACGAGAACAAAGCCCTTCATACCATAAAAAATGATCCGGTTCTAAATATGAAGATGCAATACATACCTTTTGTAATAGTGGTACACCATGTAGATCAAAATATTGCTCCTTCTGAAGTATCCAATTTACCGGATCCTTGCCATCAAACTTCATCATCTTGCTTTTTCTTGATTTTAGGAGCTCTATCTTGAAACGACCATAACTCTATACTTTTGGATCTTCTAGTTCTGAAATTGTGAACTGAAGTAGCCCTTTGTGTCCTCTTTCTAATGCCACTAGTTTGATCCAAATTGGATTCTCCAAGGAAGAGTTATGCGAAATCTCCCACAATGACCTGATTATAGACTAGTTTAGTAGAGCGAAATTGTATGACATGCCACGAGTCACTGTTTCGTCCTTTGTCTCTGAAAAACATATACAAGAAACTACAGTCCATCCTCCTTCTGTACCTTCTTACGAAATTTCAATATGATGCTCAGAGAGAAAGTTATGACGATTTTCCCCAGGTTACCTGTTTGGAATGTAATTCAGGAGTTTGCAGAAAGACCAACTTCCTTAGATCATAGCTCCGGAAATATAATGCGGAAAGATTTGAAATTCGGACCCAAGATTCAGCGGGATTTCTTCTCAAATGGGTTTTTTTTTTAGCTTCTGAAATGTTGCAGAAATTTTTTTATAGTGAAACTGCCACGATGACCTATTTGGAGTAGTGAAACCCTAGAATCCAAAGCTTTGATACCAAATGTTATGAAACTAGCTCAAAAAGAAGATAGAAAAGATAGATCAACGCCTTAGAATTCAACCTCTTTGAGGGGGAAACCTCCTTTACATTACATAAATGAACAATTCTTGGATGATACAAATGAAAATACCTCCTTTCTAATATATAGGAGTCTAAGGGGTCATAACATAATCAGAGTCGACATAACAATAATAATGTAAGGGCACAATAATAACAATAGTGGGATTCTATGGGGCACAATAGTAACAATATGGGCACTACATGGGTACATCAATATAATAAGTGGGTTGTACTAATAGCAATAAGGGGTTACATTAGTAGTATAGGGGCCTAACACATTCGACACTATTTTGATATCACATTTCCAATTGATGGGTTTCTAAGGAAATATGCTCCTTTCATTTGGTCTAATGAATGTGATGAGTCTTTCCAGTTGTTAAAAAGGAAATTATTTGAAGCTCCAATTGTTAAGTTTCACGATTGGTCGAAACAATTCCACATACACGTCAATGCATCAAATGTTGTAGTCAGAGCAGTTTTAGCACAACCCAATGAGGAACTGATAGACCATCGAAATTCCTCCGCCAGTTGAAAGCTCAACAAAGTTGAATGAAACTACTCCATAACATAATGTGAATCCCTAGTTATGATTTTCACATTGCAAAAATTTTGACACTACCTCTTGGCCAACCCCTTCATAATTTACACTCATCACCAAGAGTTAAAATACCTTGTCAACAAACTAGTTCATCGAGGTCGAATATGTCAATGGTTATTATTATTCCAGGAATTTGAATTCGAAGTTATCGTACAACCAGGAAAACATAATGTCGGTCTCGACCATATATTTTGACTTGAGTCTCAAGAGGAATCAACTGACATGGAGGATGGCCTTCCAGATGCACACCTATTCAGAATTGAAGCAGTTCCATCTTAACTTGCCGAAATTATAGAATCCTTACAAACCAGAAAAACACCTGATGGTCTATCAGATAAGAAGAAAAATGCACTTGCTATAAAAGAAGCACCGTGTACATTAATAAATTAACAGTTATACCAGCTATGAATTGATGAATTACTTCACAGATGTTCTCTAGAACATGAAAGAGAAATAATGATTGTTGAAGCACACAAAGGGGGAGCCGGAGGACTCTGTCAAGGAGAAACTACAACACAAAAGATAATGTAAGAAACATTATGGTGGCAAACATTATTTTTTGATTGTCAGCAATATGTACAAAAATTTGATATATGTCAAAGAATGCGCTGACCTTTACCGAAACACCATATTTCGTTGCACTCAGTTATTCCTTCACTACCTTTTGAGATATGGGAAATCAACTTTGTTGTCCCATTTCCCAAAAGAGGTAAGAGGACAACAATGAAATATATAATAATTGCAGTAGAATATCGAACAATGTGGGTAGAAGTTGATCCAATTGGGTCCTGCACTAGATAAGTTGCAACTAAATTTATATACGAAAACATAGTAACATGATTTGACTACCTTTTGGTTCTTATCAATGATATAGAGAACATTTTGTAGATGGTACAATCTAAGCATTAACAAAGAATTTTATTATCAAACACCTTAAGATTAATGCGTGCCATCCATAAGCCAATGGTGTTGTTGAGTCATTCAACAAAACACTAAACAAAGGTTTAATAAAAATTTGTAATGTCGATAGAGATGACTAGGATGACAAAGTTTCAGCAGTTATGTGGGCCTATCACATAGTGTATAAATAGTCAATAGGAGCAACACCATTTAAACTCATTTATGTTCAATAAGCAGTCATATCATTCCACTGTTTAACAAATGCATAGATCATGCCAACCATACTAAAATACAATAAAAATTAACAAGTGGAACGACTTAAAAAATTACATCAATTGGAGGAAGACCGACTTTACACTCTTTGGCATAAATAGGTCAATAAGGAATAAGAAAAATCATGGCATGATAGGAACATGTAGGCTAAACATTTTTAAATTGGCAATTTAGTTTTACTAATGGCAGTAAAGTAAAAGGAAAGCTAAAGAAGCTTGAAATTGTGTGGTTAGGACCATTTGTTATTGAAGATATCCAACCTTTAGGATACATACAATTAAAGACTTTACAAGGGAATACTTTCAAATCACTTGTTAACAGTGCCTGCCATAAAAGATATATTTCTTAGTAATATCTAACATAGGTTATCCAAAGGGACAATGGATGAAAAGGCTAACCAATTAATATGTAAAAAACTAAACTATTAAAACTAAAATTTATTAAGCTACTAAATTATTTTCTCTTTTGTGTATTAAAATTAAATTAATAAAACTAATTAAAAAATTAGTTACAGATATAACTGACATAACAGTCGATTCACCAAAAAAAAATTGGAACAATAAATTAGGTAACTAGACCAAGACAACATTATGAAACACAAGCCCGATCTTCACAATCTCCTAAGGGTGGAACTAAGTTTGGAACAAAAACAATATAAAGATGAGAGAAAGTTAGAATACAAGGGAATAAACTGACTTGGATCATGAAAGAAACATCCCGCAAACCAAAACACATAGTATGATTCGATAGTTTAGTGAACCAAGAAAGAAGAATCGACTGTTCATCCACAAGTATTTCTAGAAAATCACTCATGTATAACAACCCGTCATATGACCCTGATAGAATATCTCACAAAAGACAAAAATAGGGACCCATTAGCCAGATTAATCAAGTATTGTCATCCCTTTATGACACGCTACATGTTCCACACATACCATGACCGTCAGATAATCAACAAAGGCCATTTCAAAATATTTCACAATTACTACCCACTCCGCAAGAATGGTGGCGAGTAGAAGGCATGCACAAGTATGGTAATGATCGAATAATTAATCATAAATTGAAGATAAATTTCGGAGGACATAAATCAAGTGATAATTATGGCACAATTAATGCCACTTCTATAAAAACCAAAGAGTACCCTAGTTTATTGAAAATCTTTCTTGAAATTCCAGTTGATAACCACTATGACTTCGACGATATCCCTGATATGCCAAGCCATGTTATTTCTGACTCTGAACTTCTTGATTGTCTTTGAATAGAGGAATTCCAAGTATATTTGTCCATAGCAAAGTAAAAACCCTGGTATGATGAAGAAGAGATTATAGTCAAGCCCCGAACTAAGGCAATCTTCGACTTTGCTGACAAAACAAAATTGGAAATTTACATGCATAACATCAAACAAGCGAAGTTTGAGGAACTTGCATGGGAAAATAATTTTGAACCTTATCTCAAATGGTCCAAGATTAGAGATCAATGGAATGCCAAAACTAATTTCTTATCAAAAGTTGTCATTTACGACATTCTTGGCACCCTGCTAGTCGAAGACTTGTAGGGGATCAAAGAGGAGGCCTTGATATACCTATTTAGTAGGTATCAAAATGGTAAACTTTGGCTGGGTCAACCAAAATCCATCTATGGTACCACCATCCACTTGATAATCGGACTACCCTATAAAGGAAGCAAGGTGTCCAATGCAGTCAACTTGAACAAGTGGCTCACGAAGTTTGTTGGAGGTGTATCGGGGAAAAATTTGAAAGGTTGGTTATCAGTCAAGTCCAAGATCCCTTGATCAGATGGATTTGCACAATTGTCACCTTATGCCTCACTTATGTTGGTCGAACCTTAGATGTTAAACTTACAATACTTGAAGCCATCGGTGAGATATCAAATTCCATACATGAATACAACTCAACAGATCATGTAGTTGAACTTGTCAAAGCCAACTATTAGGACTATCAAAATTTTGGTAAGGACATTTGCTTTCCTTCCTTGTTAATATGGATAGCTATGAATTCTATACCAGTCATTGAGGAGGAAGACTTCACTAATAAGGAGACATCCCTCATGAACAATTTTATGATTTTTTCCAATATTTGGTTGAGGAAACCCCAATTGTTTAGCCCCAATGAGATTTTTAGAAATTGGCTCTTGAATATCAAGAACATTTCTAACAAATGGAGGGTCCCTCAACATGTCCTTTGAGCCCTCCCCCCTACTCCCATATTCACTTATGTATAGATAATACCTATGTCTGGTATAACAATTCTGTTGAATTCGACCCTAAGGAACTCCCCTACCAGACATCTATTGACCAAATATTTGACAAACGATGTTGACAGTCCAACACCAAATTTGTCATCCCACCTACAATTCTCAACCCATCCCACGATATTACCCCTTTGAAGGATGTTGAAGTTGAAGAAGAAGTTTAGGCTAGCTTATATTTGCAACCATATAAGGTCGACCTGTTAGTTCCCTTCTTGGAATCTTCGCAGAAGTCTGCTCGCAAAGAATTTGTTAGTCCTAAGACCACCCCATCCAAAACCAAGTTGTATCAATGGTAGAAATTGCTCAAATGAATTAAATTGGATGATCCTGAAAAGCAACAACAACTTGACAAAGTCATCAAGCAATTACAACCAGAAGAAAAAGCAACTAAGAAGACCAGAAAGCCTAAAAATCCTTCCATCAAGAGCCAAATATGTGATGCCTAAGAAAGTACCAAAGGCATGTTTTCTAGTAGTATTCATAACAAGACGAATGAATTTAATCGAAAAATGAAGCATAAGGCTAGATCTACCTCTCAACAATGTTAACACAGTGGAACTAAAGTCCACTCTCACAACTAGTCAAGTTAGAATCCCATAGTAACTGAGATTGACTTGACATATGATACTCTTGTCTAATATCTGGCCCATGTTTTAGAAGAGCACCACCTTCCATTCTACTAGAGAAGCCTTTATTTCTCAAGGACAAGACTACAAGTCCCCCTCTTTTGATGCCCTTTGTGATTCTTTAATAAGGGAGCAATAAAAACTCTTACATCTTGGTCTTCTTAATATTGGAACTCTTCTAAGAAAGCCTTAGCAACTCAACAACAACCAAGTTCAAAGAATCCTAAGAAGCAACATCCTAAAAATAAGGGTCCTAAACCAAACAAAGGTCCTAAGCAATTTCGGTCTCACAATGAAAAATAAACTCAACAAAATGATTAGGCAACTAAAAAAAAAGGGAAGAAGACAAATAGAAATTGCAACTTTTGGAATCATGATGGCCACATAGAATCCAAATGCTTTAAAAAGATGGAAGCCTTGGAAGCAATGATGAAGAAGCATAACATCCATTTCGAGCACTCTTCAACTTCAACTTCATCTTCAGGAATAACACTTTCTGCATGTGGTTGTGAAGAATATCGATTTGGTTATGCACTAAATGTATCTTCTTCTTCTCATTCTCATGAATGGCTCATTGATTCTGGAGCTTCTTATCACATGGCAAAAACCAAAGCCATGTTTTCTTCTTTAAATGATTGTAACACCAAAAATATGTATGTTGGTGATGATAGGTCTCTTGCTATTGTAGGGACTAGAACTATTCATCTAGATATGGTCAATTTAATGATGTATTATGTGTTCCTACCTTATCCTGCAACCTTCTATCTGTATATTAGATAACTCATTCAGGTGAAGGTAAAAACATTGAATTTTCACCTCATGATGTTGTAATTAACGATTTAAGAGATCCTAGACAGATTTTGGGTACTGGAATTGCTGATGATTCTACAAGGCTATATAAGTTTAACAACTTTGGGTCATCAACTCTTCCCTTAGTATTTGTTGCTCATAATGATGAAGTGAGCAAACTTTGGCATGAGCGATTTGGTCACTTAAACTATCGCTCCCTTCAAAATCTATGTAAAGAAAATATGGTGACGGGTCTTCTTATGGTATCTTGCATAGATGGTGTTTGTTCCGGATGTGTACTTGGAAAATACCATCAGGATAGTTTTGAAAAACATGCGTCTTGGCATGCCTCAGCCCATTTACAACTTGTGCATAGTGATTTATGTGGTCCACTTCCAGTTTTTTCATTCTATGGCTACAAGTATTTCTTTAATTTCATTGATGATTTCTCCAGAAATACTTGGGTATACTTCTTAAAACTCAAGAGTGAAGTCTTTAACATGTTCTTGGCCTTTAAGGCCTTTATTGAGAAACAATATGGACATCAAATTCTTAAGCTAAGATCTAATAATGGTGGAGAATATGTTAACAAAAAATTCATCAACTTTTGCACTGAGCATGGAATTCAATTGCAACATATTGTTCCATATACTCTATAGTAAAATGGTGTAGTTGAAAGGAAGAATCGCACCTTAAACGAAATGGATATTTGTATGCTTCAATCTAAAGGACTTAGTGTTAATTTTTGGGTAGAAGAAATTAACTCTGCAAATTACATAGTAAATCACACTCCTACTAATGTTTTAATGAATACCACTCCAAAAGAAGCATGGAGCTCAATTAATCCAGATCTAAGTCACTTTTGTGTTTTTGGAAGTGAAGCATGAGCCCATATTCCATATGAGAGTCATAAAGCCTTAGAACCTAAGAGTGAAAAATGTATTTTTGTTAGGTATTTTGAAGATGTCAAAGGATATAGACTTCTTCAACCTAAATCCAAAAATGTTATCATTAGAAGAGATGTAAATTTTGTTGAAAATATATCAGACTGCTATCCTAGTTTGACGAATATGCCACCTCTCTCTATCCCTTCCACTTCTGAAAATATTCCTTCTTCAGATGATGAAAGTGAGGTTGAAAATCCTCCCCCACATTCTTGGGATCCTCCTTCAGCTTCTCAGCTTCCAAAATGGGTCCTCCCTACTTGGGATGCAACAAGCTCTCTTGCATGTGATTCTACAGATCAACGTCGTACACAATCTCAGTTTGATACAACCTCTTCTTTACTGGCTCAAGTTTCAACGAATTATGATCCTGACACCTTTACAAAAGCTTCAGGCCATCCATATGGGGATGTAACTATGAATGAAGAATATATTTTATTATTAGCAAATGATAGATGCGACCTTGTTCCTCTTCCAAAGGGACGAAAACTTATTATATGCAAATGGGTTTACAGAACCAAGTTTGGACCAGATGGAAAATTTGATAAAAATAAATCTTATCTTGTTGTTAAGGGTTTTTCACAAGTTGAAGGCATTGACTATACTGAAACCTTCTCCCCTGTTTCCAAAATGAACTCTATCCACCTTGTTATTTCCCTTGCTTCCTCCTTCAAATGGGAAGTCCATTAGATGGATGTTAAATCCGCCTTCTTGTATGGGGACTTGCATGAATAAATCTATATGGAACAACCTCCTGGATTTATAAAAATAGTCTCCAGACTTGTATGTTTGCTTAAGAAATCCATTTATGGTCTCAATAAATCCCCTCGGGCTTCGTATCCTGAAATGGATAACTTTATTTTAGATACTGACTTTTCTAGGTGTCATTCTGGCAATACTATGTACACCAAGAAAGTGGGTAAGTCTCTTATCATTCTTGTTCTTTATGTTGGTGATATTATACTGACTGGTAGTGATCCCAACCTTATAAACCATGTGAATTCTATCCTTAAAAAATAGTTTGAAATGACAGACTTAGGAAACCTGCATTATTTTCTTGGTCTTCAAGTCTTGCAATCCAAAGAAGGTATTTCCCTTTCCCAGTCCAAGTATGCATGTGATCTTCTACACAACTTTAACATGGAATACTGTAAGCCAACCCCTTCTTCCTTTTAGTCTGGAGTAAAACTTTCAGTCGCTTGTACTTCCCCTGAAGTTGATGCTACCTTATATTATCAACTTGTTGGAAAAATTTTGTATCTGACCCATACCCATTGTGACCTTTCCTTTGTTGTTGTCCTTGTTTCTCAGTTTATGCAAAAACTACTTGAAATTCATTGGAAAGAAACTAAAAGAATACTTCATTATGTTCAAGGTATAGTTCAATGTGGGATTCATTACAGTGCAGAAGCATCTCCTCAATTGGTTGGTTTCACTAGTTTTGATTGGGCTAGTGACCCTGATGATCAAAAGTCAACTGCAGGTTATTTCTTCACTCTTAGTTCTGGACCTATTACATGGGCTTGTAAGAAGAAAAGTACCATTTCTCTTTCTTCAGCAGAAGTAGAGTATCATGGCACCATTGAAGCTAGTAAGGAAACCATGTGGCTTCGTCATATCCTGTTAGAGTTTGGTTTTCAACAGCAACATTCGACTACAATTTGGTGTGATAATCAAAGTGCCATTCAACTATGAAAATATCTAGTCCAACATTAACACAAAAAACACATTGAACTACATATGCACTTCATCAGTAAATTCATTCATGACCATGATCTTGAAGTACAATATTTTTCAACCGTTGATCAAGTTGTAGACATCTTTACAAAGGCTCTCACAGAGGCGAAGTTTGCTAAAATTTGGTTTATGGTTGGAGTAAAGGAATTTGTCACTAAGGGGGGATAGGCTCTAATGCCTCCTTCCTTCTCTTATTGTTTCATCTTTGTACATCCTTCAATCTTATCCCAAGTTGTCCTTATGGGGGGATGTTAGGATACTCTAACACATAGGAAATAATTATGTATAACTTGGTCTAGTGTATAGTTAGGTAAAGTGTGTTTCTTTAGTATGTACTTTTTGTAACTTATAATTCGACAATCATGATATGTTCTAGACATGAAGTGATGTGACGGTTCATTCTCTCCTCAGTATTACCGACACTTGATCTATTGCTTGACACCCGATTGGTCCATGATCTCTATTTAAAGAGCATGGAGGGTCAATTGTTACGGGACCATTCATGAGAGAAGCTTATCTAAATTTTGTTTCTTTTACATTAATAAATTGCCTGAAGTGGCCACATTGGCTCAGCCATGGACTATTTCCCTCTATGAGGATTTTAACCACGTCAAGAATACTGGTGAACTGATCTATGATCTATTTGTGAGCGGTGTCCTTTGGTGTTCTATCTAAGAAACTTTCCCTGTAAATTCATACATGGGCTAGAGTTAGAAGCAATTTTAGGAAACCTCTTGTCTTCCATGTTGTATAATAATTTTTACCCTGATATTTTAAGTTTTTTTTTGTAATCTTGGTAGGACTACATCTCCATCATGTCCAGTATATCACCTTGATCTGGGTGGGGAATTGAACCAATGACTTCACATCAAGGGGTGCCTTAACAGAGCACCTGATCACCATTTATCCAAGACCCCGTGGACACCCTAATATTTTAAGTTAATAAATAAATAAATATTTTTATTTAATTATTTTTTATTTTTCTTATGACAATTTTTTAAATCATAATATAAGTATCATAGAATCTTTTCTTTTTATCAATCAATAGATGTTGGGTTATGTTGTTTCCTCGACAATCACTTCATTTTCAATGTACTACATATTGGATTATTTTTTGTAATACCCTAGAGCTTTATTATTTTAATAGTATCTTTAAAAACAAACATATATAATTTTTATATAAAAATAAGATGATACTGACCTAAAAAATCTTATTCACTTCAATTTCCACATGCTACATGTTGGATTGTCTTTTCTAATGCCCTAGAGCCTTATTGTTTCAATAATATCTTAAAACAAACATATATAATTTGTATATAAAATATGATGATACCAACCTAAAAGATCTTATTCATATAGAAAAGTGTCATTTTTAAAATAATATGCCTCTCCCAAATTCCCTATACTATATTAAGAGAAAAAGGGGGTAAACTAACATCCCTCCTAAACTCCCTATGTTATATCAAAAGAAAAAATGAAGGGAGAAACTAAAGGGGGTAAACTAACATCCCTCCGAAACTCCTTATGTTATATCAAAAGAAAAAAAGAAGGGAGAAACTATCATTCGTCCTAAACTTCCTATGTTATATTAAAAGTAAAGTAAAAGTAAATGAAAACAAATAACAATTCCATTGGTTGTAATTTTTATTTTTTGACCAGGGCTTGTTAGAAACCAGGCAACACTGAGAGGAGGTGAATTAGTATTGTGGGAATTTTATAAATTTTATATCACTTCTAATGATATTAGGACACTAATAAATACTTCATAAATTATGGAGATGAGCATGACAAGAATCAACATAACTATCACAAATAGTCCACATATATTCTTCAAATTTTTTTGCAATTCCTTCACAAGGAAAGCTATAATTTGCTATTACAAAATTCTCTTGCTACAACTAGATGGAAACTACAACTCCCTAATCTATCAACTACAACTCCCTAATCTATCAACTACAAATGAAAGGAGCTACAACCCCTAATTGTTTACCAACACCTACTGGAAGGAATAACAACCCCTGGTCTGCAAGCTACAACTTGCTTGACATCAACGTTTCATCTTTCATCCATTTTCAAACTAGAACAATGAATTCCAACTCTAAAATAAACTAATTTTACCACCTTCATCAAAACACTTTCAGCAATATCTCACTACTAAGACACTCACCATCCACACAAACATCAATCCAACTCATACACACCATAGTGCATCCACACTCTTGCAAAATTTTGCTTATAAAGAAACTTGCTACAAATTAGGTTTCTTTTCTTTTTAGTTTACTTACACTTGAATCCTTGCATGAATTAGTTAATTTTTTCTTTCTCCTATTCTGTCAAGTCATTTGAATGTGTTTTGCAAGTTTTCAATCATTGATCAGTTGTTTTGAACTCAATCTCTAAGTTTTTCTAATTAAATCAGCAAATTATACTTATTCTAGCACCTATCAGAGTTTAACTAGAGTTTTAGTTGTAGTTATAACTTTGATTAAACCCCAAATATAAGAAAAATTCCAAATATGGTGCAAATAATGTCCATGCCATCGAATTTCCCCTTTAAGCCCCTGGCGCAGCCGCACTGGCCCGTTTCCACCCATATGACCAAGGAGTTATGACCACCACCTTTGTCCTTAAGCGCTTAGCCTATCTCGTGCCTTTGGTCACGATTGTCACACATAACTAAGTCCTAGTGCTTGTGCCTTTATCCCAACACTATTTTATTGTGCCCCTTTAAACCTTCCAGGGTTCTCTGTGTGGGATGAGCTATCAGTGGGTTCGCTTACTGCCTTCTCATTGGTCATCGCTATCGCTTTGTACTATCATCGTATCTTGACCCTATACCCCACCATTTTTCTTATACACACCCTGAATTACTTTCAGTGTCAATATGCAAGGATGACATGTCCTAATGGGACCTCCGTTTTGCTTCTCCCATTAGTTGTCGGCTACCCAACTAGATTATCGATGTGTCTTGGCACTCATTATCCCGGTGTTCTCCTCTTTCACACTTCTATTTACCTCTTGCGTCTGCCTTTAGGGATGGGTTATCCTGGTGGGTCCCCCGTTGCACCTACACACTAATAAAATGTTACACAGGCTAAGTTCACTCTAACAAATGCCACGTTACTCGTTGCCTAGTCATTCCAACGAACCCTTCTCATTCATTGCTCAAACCTTTTGGGATCAGGCCTATGATATGACATCATTCTTATGTCATCTTCGCCATGTGGTGCCACCTGAGTGGTGACACGTTTCACTAGGAAATGACCCACTAGGGTATGTGAAAACACAGAATCTACATACCACATGTCCTCTGGTCTATATTGTCACAACTCTTGTGTTGACTTCATCTCGACCAATAGAATGTTTCCATGTTTCCTATTAGAGAGGAGAGGGAAAGGGCCCCAAAGCCTTGTTTTTATGTCAATTCCATTTATAAAAAGGTTCTATGGGTCTCAACCATTTACTATGTTGCCTCTTCTCCTTACGCCATGTTGCCTAGACTTGCTTCGAAAACCATTTATGGTTTGCGGTGAGGGGGGAGAGTGCCGGAATCAATATCCATCGTTGATCACAAGATTGACGATATGGGAAAACCACCCAGTCTGGCAACCCCCTTATGTGTTAACCCTTTCCCTTACTGACCCATCAGAACTATCTCTAATATGTTGGTGGGACGGATGGGTTCTGATCCACCATTAGGTATTCTCATCATTTAACTCTGGCCACCCACAGGGATTTCGTCATCCCACTTGTGTCATCCTAGATGCCTCTTTTCTGTTCTCTTTGAAAACTTTTAGGGAAGACTTATCGTGATAATTTATTAAGTGGGATATACCATGGGCCAATAAAACTAATTCCCACTGCAATGTTTTTTGCCATGTTTTCTTGAAGCTTTGGATAGTCACTCTTTTAAAAAGGATTTGCCAATTTGGGAACACCACCAAAAATAAACTACTCCAAAGCACTTTCACTAAACTTAACTCTCCAATTTGACTTTTGGTGTCCTTATCTTTGACCAGCCTTATCTTTCGAACATGGAGGCCATTTTCTTCCTTGCACATACCACTAGAAATCTCTTTCAAATCCCTATCCATCTGCTTAGGTTCCATTTTCTCTTGAAGTTATCTTCTACACTAGAAATACATTCAATGTCTTTGCACCATTTCATATCATCCATTTTCCATATTTTTCCATATTTTTCCATGTTTTTCCATGTTTTTCCATCAATGAAAACAATTTCCCCCCTTTGGCATTGATGGCAACATCTTTGATCAAACAAAACAACATATGGAAAACAAGATGTGCGTGTGTTCTTATTTATATTTTGAAGATTTCTCCCCTTGTAATATAATTCTATTGTGTTTTACTATTGCTTGTATGGCGTTGTTGCTATTATTTTGTGCCATGACTTCACCAAGACTTATCCCCTTTATCATTTTTGTAATTGGAGACACTTCTTGGTTTTGTTTGATATCCAAGACTTCTTCCCCTTTAACATTAATGGAAAAGACACTAATGGAATACCCTTGTAGTTGTACTCCCCCTATCAAAAATATTTCCCTATCTTGTTGGTCTTGTGGACTTGACAACTTCACTATAATATGTTGAACGTATACTAGTTTCCTTTCTTCCTCTTGAAGGAATATCTAGTGGAGGGAGGCAAGATGAATAACTCCTAGTCTTTGTCTCAAATACTCAAACCAGTCTCTAGGGAGTGGTTTGGTGAAAATATCAACAACCTTTTCTTTTGTAGGAACATACTCCAACTTCACAATCTCATGAATAACTTTCTATCTCAATAAATGGTACATGATTGGAATATGCTCTTTCATTGAGTGAAAATTATGATTCTTTGACATGTTTATGGAACTTGTATTGTCACAAATAATAGGAATAGGTTGCTCATAAAACACATGTACATATTGCAAGGTCTACTTCGTCCACAATAGTTGAGTGCAACAAGAAGCTGTTGCAACATATTCTACTACAATTGTAGATAAAGAGATTGAACCTTGCTTCTTGCTCAACCATGAAACTAGACATTCTCCAAGAAATAAAGTACCACCACTAGTGATCTTTAGATCATCTACATCACCTTCCAAATCATCATCAATATAAATAGTTAGGGAAAATTATTTACCTCTTGGGTACCACAGTCCATAGTCCACTGTGGCTCTAAGATATCTAAGAATCCTCTTGGCTGCCAAAAGATGACTTTGTCTTGGGGTTACTTGAAATCTTCCAACAATACCAACTTCCTACATAACATCTAGTCTTGAAACTATCAAATATAATAGGATGCTTATGATGGATCTATATATATTCTGGTCAGCATTAGGTGATTCATCATTCTTGCTAAGCTTGCAACTTGTAAACATTGGTGTGCTCACAAAAGAGTATCATTCCTCCATGCCAAGCTTATTAAATACTTCCTTGAGATATTTACCTTATGTAATGAAACTTCTTTCAGTGGTTTGTGCAATCCGGAATCCAAGGAAATATGAAAGATCTCCAAATATAGACATCTCAAACTTGGCCTTCACATTTGCTGCAAATTGGCATGTTAACAAATCTAAATTACTGGAAAAAATAATGCCATCAACATAAACAACCACCACTATGAGTTTTCCATCATTAGATTTGACATATAAATTTCTATTAGTTGTGCCTCTTTTAAATTACCAATGATTTGGTCAGTTGGGTGGTATTTTTGAACATACCTTGAAGGTTATTTAGCTTGTAGACTAGAGGGCTCTTCATTTTCTTCTTCTTAAAGTGGCTCATGGTCCTCCTCATCATTATTGAATGGTTCATTAGAGCTAGCATTTACTAGTTGTTTGACTTCAATTTCAACATATTCATCCACTTTGACATCAATACAATTAATAATCCTCTTGATATTCTTATTATAGCATCTATAGCCTTTGTTTCTTTGAGAATATCCAATAAAATACCTTCATTAGCCCTTGCATAAAAATTACTAAGCTTGTCATCATTTCTCTTGATTTAAAACTTGCTACCAAAAACGTGAAAAATGCTTGATTGTTGTAGGTCTGTCATACCAAAGATTATAGGGAGTTTTGTCACCGTTTAGTCTTAAATGAGCTTTGTTGTGTATCACCACTATTGTGTGAATGGCTTCAGCACAAAATATTTGTTGAACTTTACTTTCATCCATCATAGCTCTAGCTAGTTGTTGTACCTATATGTTTTCTCTCCCTGGTACACCATTTTATTATTGAGCTTATGTTATAGTGAACTGCCTCTTGATGCCACTCTTCTTGAAACATTCATCAAACTCTTTTGAATTAAATTCACCTCCATTATCAGATCTTATTCTCTTGAGTTTGCAATTAGTTTCATTTTCAACCATAGGTTTGAAATATTTAAAGTTCTCAAAATCTTCAGATTTCTCTCTAAGAAAAGAAACCCACATCATCCTGCTGAAATTATCAAATATAAGCATGATATACAATCTACTTGTGGGTGTCTATGTTCTTGATGGTCCAAACATTTCCCTATGCACTAGATAAAGTGGCTTTGATGATCAATCCTCCTTAGATTGAATGAAGCTCAAGTTTTCTTACCCAATTAACAAGATTTGCAAATCGTATTCTCTGGTTTTGATAGCCTAGGTAAATCCTTGACAACATTAATCTTGCTCAGTTTGACTATCTGATCAAAATTCAGATGCCTAAGTATCCTATGCCACAACCAAATATCATCAATATTTGATAAGAAACACTTTTTATGTTTCTCTTTTAGAACATAAACATTATTTTCTATTCTCATAACTTTAGATACTATTTCAACTACGCTTGCAGACTTGATTTGATAATTTTTAGCCTTAAAAATCACAACATAGACTTGATCACACATCTGAGACACACTAACTAGATTGTTCTTCATCCCATCAACAAATAAAACATTACTAGATTTACCTCTACTATTTGATAGACTAGCAACTCCTTTACCAATAATGTTACCAGGTGCAATGTTACCAAAAGGTTACATTTCCCTTTTCAACCAGTTTCCATGTCAAGAGTTTGCGTATGTCTCCTGACATGTTCCTGGAAAAAACACTATCCACATACCACTGAATGCCTTTATTCTGAGCATACTAAACGATATCACATTGTTTTGTGCTCTCCTTTTCTTACCAGGCCTTGGGTTTAGGCCTCTTGTTCTTAAGTATGCAATCAGTTGCTCTACGCTCAAATGTTGTACATTTTAAACATTGAATCAGATTGTTCAAAGGAACAAAATAATTTTTGTACCTAAGTCTATTGTTCCTCTATCTAATCTACTGATTTCTTCTTCTTACTATGAGTTTATTAGAGGATGAATTGACTTTGCAATTTTCTTCTTTATGGCCATAATTGGTGCAGGTAATATAATAACCTGGAAAAATATCAACATACTTGGAAAACTATCTTCTATTTATTGGTTGGACTAATTTCTAAGTTTTTCTATTTGCATGACCAATGTTGTTATGCGAAAAAATTATCTCTTTATTTATTTATTTATTTTTTGTTGATCACTCTTTAACTGGTTATTGAGTTGTGTGGTGTCTTTTCCTTTTTTCTAATGTGTAGTCTCTCACTTTCTTGCTAGGTGATTGCTTTCTTACCCTTTGATTCTATTGTTGCACTAGACTCAGACTCAAACCCTAAACAACTTCATTTTTTTGAGACTTTGTGCGTCCATGTAGGTTTAACCACGTGCAAAAATTACCTGCATAAGAATTCTAAAAAGCATAAAATAAAAATGGCGAGAGAATAAAAAATAAAAAAGATATACACAGAGATTTTCCGCTGGATCCCAAAACTGGGACTACTAGATTCATTTTTCATTATATTCCTTTCAATGTTACAATACATATATATACATGTCTAAGAATCCATATAAAACCCCAATCCATTAACCTTGGATTAGAACATAACCGTATTTCCCTTGACCAGATCTACAAAATACCATGTGCAAAAACCATGCACAAAACCATAGGTAGGTCCACCCACCTAATATAGGGTCCAAAAAAATTTCCTTCGGGGCATTGCCCCGGGCCCCGTATATGGGGGCTATCGTCCCCCTGCTGTTCCAAGCACAACAAGTAGGGGATGCTATCACCCTCCCTGTGCCCCCTCGCATGTGAGGCTAGTCGTGGAAAGAATATAACACACACCCAACATTCTCCCACATGTTGTTTCCTTTCCACGGGGGCCACAAGAGAGCTTAGTCATTGGTCTAACCCTACAATGACCATTATTTCTCTACACCAAGAAAACTTCTTAGTGCTCATAGACTTTGTCAATGCATTTGCAACATTCTTCAAAGTATTCACCTTTACCAGCAACACCATTTTTTCCTAAACCATATCCCTCACAAGGTGATACTGAACATCAATGTGCTTTATCTTTGAATGATAAGCAGGGTTCTTTTCCAAGAAAATTGCACTTTGAATTTAATAATCTATCCTTATAGCTCATTTTACCAACCCCATACTTGAACACAATCTCTGCAACCAAAATGCTTCCTTGCTTGCATTAGTGACTACCATGTATTCTGCCTCTGTAGTTGAAAGCGCCACTATAGACTGTCTCTTTCTCATCCAACTGACTCCACCTCCAAACAGGTTAAATACATACCCACTTGCAGATCTTCTCTGATCCAAATCTCCAACCCAGTTTGCATCAACAAATCCATGGATGTCCAAAACTCTATCCAATCTTGGTCTTCCTTGGTAGCATAGACCATAATCACTAGTGCTATGCAAATACCTAAAAACCCACTTCACTCTTTTCCAATGCTCCTTCCGTCGTTTTGACATAAACCTACTCAATACTCCCACTTCCTGTGCAATGTCTGGTCTATTACAGACCATTGCATACATTAGGCTACCGACTGCACTTGTGTATGGAACATGGGACATGTCCTATTCCTCTTCTTATGTCTTGGGACATTGTTCAGTAGATAACTTTACACCGACATGAATATGAACTTTCACTGGTTTAGTATCCTGCATATTAAACCTCTGCAATATTGTCTAAACATACTTCCTCTGGTTTAGCCAGAGCTTCCTTTTTGCCTGATCTCGTTTAATTAATATGCCCAAAATATAGTTTGCAGCACCAACATCTTTCATGTTGAATTTGGAGGACAATTGGGTCTTCAATTCCTAGATAATTTCTTTGTTATTCCAATCAACAACATATCATCCACGTACAAGACCAAATAAATAACATGGTCACCAATTAATTTAAAATACACACAATGATTTGCTTTGCTTCTAGTGAAGCCAAGTCCCCTTATATATGTATCAAATTTCTGATACCACATCCTTGGTGACTGTTTTAACCCATACAAATACTTTTTTGACCTGCATACCAGTTCTATCTTACCTTTCACCGCAAAGCCTTCAGGTTGCTTCATCTAGATTTCTTCTTCCAGATCCCCGTGAAGAAATGTTGTCTTCACATCCATCTGTTCTACCTTAAAATCAAAAGCAGCATCAACAGATAAAAGTAATCTAATAGATTGGTGACAAGAGAAAATATATCACCAAAATCAATTCCCAGCACTTGGGAATAACCTTTTTCTACCAACTGAGCTTTGTATTTATCCACCTTTCCTTTTGCATTCATCTTCTTCTTAAACACCCATTTGCTGCCAATGCATTTCCTTCCATCCAGAAACTCTACCAAATCCCAAGCCTTATTTTTGTGCAAGGATGCCATTTTATCAACCATGGCCTCTCTTATGAAACCAACTCACAAAAAGATAGAAAATATAGATCAACATCTTAGAATTTAGCCTCTTTGAGGGGGAACCTCCTTTACATTACACAAATTAACAATTCTTGGATGATTCAAATGAAAAAACCTCCTTTATAAATATAGGAGTCTAAGGGTCACAATATAACCAAGCCGACCTAACAATAATAATATAAAGGCATAAAAATAACAATAGAGGGATACTATGGGGCACAATAATAACAATATGGGGACAATAAGGGCACAACAATAACAATAAGGGATACAATGACAATAGGAAGCTCCAATTTATATGCCATAGTACCTATCTTTTGCAACACCTTGTACGGATAAAAATACATTGGTGATAATTTATTATCATTCTTAGCTTGCTTGAGGGACATTTGTTTATATGGTTGTAGCCGTAGAAATACCCAATCACCTACACCAAAACTTCTTTCACTGCGATGTTGATCTGCCTACTGTTTCATTCTATTCTGTGCCAAGGTGAGGTTATCCTTTAAGAGTTGGAGAACTTGTTGTTGATGCTCGATGTGATCTTCCACTGCTTGAACCTTAGAAT
>APFE031394566.1:106495-123511 GCA_000404065.3 Pinus taeda
ATGCTTTATTTATTTACCATACCTCTCATTTATTTATATTTTTATTAATTTACCATACCTCTTTTATAAATATGGCATTTGGGCCTTTGGCCATAGGATTCACTTAAATAAAACCTATTCTTGAAAATGGGAGAATGGAAGGTTGTAACTCCTAATTTCAAGGGCTAAATTTACCTTTTTTACCCTCTCCCTTAAAATAAGGTGGGCTATTTGAGGTGATTTGTAAAAATGTACTATGATACAAAATATTCGCCCACTAAAAATTTAAAACCCCCTTAATTTCGCCAAAGGGCGAAGATTCGCCCCTAAAATCACCCCTAAATGGTTCAATATTTTCCATTTTTTCTTTAATCAATGACTCCTTCTAAGGTTTATTTTTCTTTCTCATCCTTTTTATTTATTCAGGGGCACTTATCAGTTCTTCTTCTAGGTCAACGACATCATGTTCTACATTAGAATTAATGGCTTCAACTTGCAGATTATCTAAATCCATAGCCATGAATTCTTTTGGAATTTCATCATATTTTGTCCTGATCTGAGGGTTAGCTGACTTCTTTTTCAGACTTGGATTCTTGAATATAGAGACTCCTCTTCTTAGCCTTCTTTTTCTCTTTTTTTACTTTCCTTAAATTTTCTCTTGGACCATAGTCCTTCTTCTTCTTTTCAGGACACTTTGAAAAAAGTGACCAACTTTTCCATAATTAAACACTTAAAGGTTAGCTTACCTTTATACTTTCTTGAGCCTCTTTTGAGATTCCTCACAAACTTGGCTTCTTCTTCATCTCATTAACAACATGAATCATCATCCTCTTCCCTGAGGATTCTTATCTACTTTGAAGTCTAACAATTTTGTTGCTGGATTTCCATTTGAAATTTACATCTCATAAGGAGTAAGTGTGCTAAGTATTTTATTTAGAGTGAGAGTATTCAAATTGGTCATCTCTTCAATGGTTGAAACCTTGGGATTAAATCTCTCACGAAGATATCACAACACCTTTTGACCTACTACATATTCATCTAGCTTCTCATCAAGGCCTCTTATGGTGTTCACAACTTCATGTCATCTCTTAGGAAGTATTTTGCAATATCTTCATCATCATGCATCTTCAAAGAATCAAAATGCATTCTATAACCTTGAAGTTTATATTTCTTTAACTTTCTTTCATCTTCATAGTATCTACTCGTATTGTCCGAGGTAGATTTGGCATATGTGCATTCCATCACTTTCACAAGTTCTGATTCGGGTAGGCCAAGGAGGGTATTCATGGCTTTAGAATTACAAGTGAACTCCCATCTTTTGATCTTTAGTAATTACTGCTAGAGGCTTTTGATATTCTTCTTCCACAACATCCCATACATCAAAACCAAGTGATTGAATGTAGGTCTACATATTTACTTTTAAAAAAACATAGGTTCCATTGAACATAGTTTCCCTATTGGTAGATCTTCCTTCCTAGTTTTCGATGGTCATCGATCTTTCTTCCAACTATTAAAATAGTATGAAGTGACCAAGCTATGATACCAATTGTTAGAAACCATGACAATACTAAGAGGGGGAGTGAATCAGTACTGTAGGAATTTTATAAACTTTCTTTCACTTCCAATTATATCAGGACACCAATAAATACTTCATCAATTAATTTAGATGAGCATGACAAAAATCAAAATAAATAGCACAAATAGTTCACTTAGATTCTTCAAATTTTTCTGCAATTCATTCACAATGCAAGCTACAACTTGCTTGACATCAGTGATTCCTCTTTCATCCATTTTTAAACTAGAACCATGAATTTCAACTCTAAAATAAATTAAATTTACCACCTTCACCAAAACACCTTCAACAATCTCTAACTACTGAGGAACTCACCATCCACACCAGCATCAATCCAACTCGTGCACACCATGGCGGATCCACACTCTTGTAGAATTCCTCAATTAAGTATTCTTATAAATAAATTTGCTACTAAATTAGGATTCTTTTCTTTTTAGTTTACTTTCACTTGAATCCTTGCATGAATCAGTTAATTTTGTCTTCGTCCTGTTCTGTTAATTCATTTGAATATGTTTTCCAAGTTTTCAATCACTCTTATGTTGTTCTGAACTCAATCTCTGAATTGTTCTAATTAAATACACAAATTCTTCTTATTCTGGCACCTATAAGAGTTTAACTCGAGTTTTAGCTACATTTCTAACTTTTATTAAACTCCAAATATAGGGAAAATTCCAAATATTCTTTCAATAATGTCCATATGGTTAAATATCTCCTTTAAGCCCCTGGCACTAGTGCATTGGCCCTTTTTTGACAATAACACCAAGGTGCTATGACCATCACCTTATTCCTTAAGTGCTTAGCCTATCCTGTGCCTTCTATCATGATTTTCGCATAGAACTTAGTCCTAAAACTTAAGCCTTAGCCCCTAGTGCCTTTATCCTAGTGTCATTTTACTATGCCCCTTTAAACCTTCCAGTGTCCTCTTTACAACATGAGGTGTTAGTGAGTCCATCTATTTCATTCTCACTGGTCTCCATTGCAGCTGTGTACTGTCACTCTGTCCCAACACTATTATCCCACCATTTTTCTATGTGCACTCTGAATTCCTTCTGGGGTCAATCTATAGGGATGACATGACCCATTGGGACCTCCTTTGTGCTTCTCCCATTGGTCGTTGGCTACCCAACTGGATTGTTGACTTGTCCCAACACTCGTCATCCTGGTGTTCTCCTATTTCACACTTCTATTTACCTCCGGGATTTTCCTTCAAGAATTAGATGTCCCGATGGATCCCCCACTACAAGTGTGTACTAATAAAATGTTACACATGCTAAGTTGGCTTTAAAAATTACCATGTTGCCTGTAGGCAGTCATCCCGATGAACCCTTTGCATGCGCTGATCAAACCTTTGGGGATCAAGACTAAGGGATGATGCCATGCTTATATCATCTCCACCACATGGTGCCATCTGAGTGGTGACATGTGTTACCTGAAATTGGTCCACTGGGGTACCCAAAGAAACTGAATCTACATGCCACATGTCCTTTAGTCCGTGCTTCCACAACACTTGTGTTAATGTCATCTCGACTAATGAAATGTTTTCATTTTCCCTATCAAATAGGAGAGGGAAAGGGTCTCAAAACCTTGGTTTTGTGCCAATTTCCTTTATAAAAAAATTCTATGGGTCCCTACCATTTACTGCACTGCCTCTTCTCCTTGCATCATGTTTCCCAACCTTGCTTCGAAAACCATTTGTGGTTTTCATTGGCCAAACCACCCATTCCAACACCCATTTTCACGGTTTGTGGTATGGGGGGGGGTTGATGTTGTAATCAATCTTCATTGTTGATCAAAAAATTGACGGTATGGGAAAATCACCCATTCTGACATCCCCTTGCTCATTAACTCTTTCGCTTGCTGACCCGTTAGAAATTTCTTCGATGTACTGGTGGGATGAGTGGGGCCCAATCCAATGCTAGAAATTCTCTCCATTTATCTTTGGGCACCCGTAGGGATTGCATCATCCCTCTTGTGTCATCTTGAATGCCTTTTCTGTGCACTCTTTGAAAAAATCCGGGAAAGACCTGTCGGGATAAGTTGTTAAGTGGGATCTGCCATGGGCCAATAAAAATGCTTCTTGTTGCACTATTTTTTGCCACATTCTCCCAGAGCTTTGGATAATCACTCTACTAAAAAGGCTCTGACAATTTGGGTACACCACCAAAAATAAATAGCTCCAAAGCACTTTCTCCAAACTTAACTCTACAATTTGAATTTTTGGGGTCCTTATCTCTGATTGGCCTTACCTTTCAAATGAGTATGTGATTTTCTGCATTTCACATGCCACTGGAAATCTAGTTCAAAGCTCTATCCATCTGCTTGGGTTCCATATACTCTTGAAGTTATCTGCTGCACTAAAAATGTCGTCAAAGTCTTTGCACCATTTTACAATGGTTTGCCCATGTTTTAATCACCTTATGCCATCCTTTTGACATATTTTGCCATGCTTTTTCATCAATGACAACACATTTCTAATAGGGACTGCCTAAAATGAATGAAAAAAGTACAAATCATAATACATTCTTCCAAACTTAATTTGGGCATGTGAGACATCATGTATCATAACTGAAACTGGGCATACCCATTAATATATCAAAAGATATTTATTTCTTTTGTATCTTGTATCTTTTATTTTATATAGTACATATATTTATTTCTCATATATCTTCTATTTTTGGTGCTACATATCTTGCTATTTTAGGAATTCTTTAAAAAACACACATTCTTTGTAACAAAGATAAGGGTTTATATTAGTAGTCTTACTTTTCAATTTGAAGATACACCCTTCTCGATCAATTAAAAATATCCCAAGCACCAAGTAAATCTTATGTTAAAATAAAGTTGTCAATTATCCCATTCCATTCATGTTATTAAAAATCAAAATCATAATGAATGTTAGAATCTTACCTAGTGTATCCCATTATTTGTCAAAAATCGCATTCATAATGGATGATAGAATCTTACCAAGTGATTGTAACCTAAATTTTTCAAATTTCACATTCCATTTGTTAATTAAAAATTACAATCATAATACATGTTAGAACCTTACCAAGCGATTGTGGCAAAGCATTAATGGTTTGCATTTTCTTTCCTTTCTTTCTCCTTTTTTTGTAAGGAGAAGATCAAATATTTAAATATTATAATAAACTACATAGAATAATATAAATTTACATTAAAATGTGTTTGTAAATTATATATTCACTTATGTATCATTGTATAGGTTATATAATACTTTTAAAGTCATTAACTTATTTTTTTACATTGCAGGTTCCAATGATCCTTCCAAAGCAATATCCAAGTCAAAATTGAATTACAAATCTCAAACTCTAAGATTAGCTACCAATAATTTTAGTGCTACAAATAAGATTGGTCAAGTAGGTTTTGGTTCTGTTTATAAGGTGATGTTTCAACTATTTTGCTATTAAGATATAGAATTTTTTAAATGTTATGGAAAAATTTACATCCTCGTTTAATAATATATAATAAATATGGTTGCAGGGAGTTCTACCGGATGGTCAGGAAGTTGCTATTAAGAAACTCTTCATGAATATAGAACAAAATGTGTGTGAGTTCTTCAATGAAGTGAATCTTATAAGTTGTACATAAAAACCTTGTCAAACTTCTTGGATGTAGTGTGGATAGAAAAGACAAACTCCTGGTCTACGAATATCTTCCCAACAAGAGCCTTGATTGCTTTCTATTCAGTAATCATTCTAAAATTTATAACTTGATTTTAATTACAATCACATATCAAGCATTATTGTTGTTGAACTTATATTTAAGATAGAATTGTACTTTGCAATTCAAATAAAAACATGGGAAACATGCTAGATTGGCAAAGGAGGTTTGATATTATATTAGGAATTGCTAGTGGGCTAGCTTATCTTCACCAAGAATAAGATATATGCATCACCCATCGAGACATAAAAGAAAGTAATATTTTTCTAGACCAACATTTCAAGCCTAAAATTGCAGATTTTGGGTTGGTTAGATACTTCACAGAAGATCAAACACACCTTAGCACAGGAATTGTTGGAACTCGGTAAGAATACAACTCGAATATATATTTTAATGAAATAGTTATATTATTAAAAATGTGATTAATATTTTTCTTTTCTTGGGCAGAGGTTACATGGCTCCAGAATATATTATGCATGGCCATTTGACAGAAAAGGTTGACGTCTATGCTTTTGGGGTGCTAGTTCTTGAGATTATTAGTGGCAGAAAGAATAGCTTTGCTATTCAAGCCAATGCTACACCATCTCTCTTGACTATGGTATTTTAATTATCATTACACAATCTTTGTTTTTTATACATAGGAAATTGTCAGAATATTCAATGATATAGTATATGTATGTCTCAGGTTTGGAACCATTACCTATCAAGCACGCTTTCGAACATAATTGATGCCAACATCCAACAAAACTACAACGATAAGGTAATTCAAGTTGTTGATATAGCTCTCCTTTGCACACAAGGTTCTGCGGCACTTCGTCCTTCCATGTCTAAAGTTATTGGGTTCCTCACTAACAAAGAACTAGAAATTCCAAGAGCTACTTCTCCACCATTTATAGATATTATCCATTCACAATCAAATACTAATAGTAGTGTTGTATCTAGTCATTTACAATCAACTTTAAACACAAGTGTTTCACATGCATCAATGAAAAACATTGTTTTTTCTCCGGCTACCAGTTCCTTGAATACCATTTCAACAAGTTCTTTTGGTTCGAGATGACTTAAAAAGGGGGGATTTAAATTAATGGAATTATATAATACCACAATACTGTGGGATTTATATTATATTTTATTAACATTATAATCATATCTTTAGATTTTAAACCTTTTAGGAAAAAGGTGTCAAATTGGTTTTAATCATGTAGTCCACTCTTTGATGTGCAGTGGTTATACTTATTTTTTTATTAATATTGAGATTATTTTTTCACTTTTGAGAAGTGTTAAAATTGTGTTTAATAATACAGTGCACATTGTGGTATTGTAGTGTGTAATGGATATACTTATTTTTTATTAATATTATGATCAGTTATAGTTTTATTTATATGTATATTTTTAATAACAAAATATTGCAATTTTGTAGAAAAATATATTGAGAAAAAAACATATTTTTGATTAAATATTTATAAAATTGGATTTTCAAATGATAATAAACATAATAATATTAGAAATTTTCAAGTTATTATTATATTTAATTAAAATAAAAATAATAATATCTGAATGAAATAATTGAATAAAAATGTCTAAATTGTTCATTTATTTTATATGAAAACAAGATTGAAATAAAAGTACATATGTTTATTTATAATTTGTCTATATAATATAGATTAATCAAAATGAGAATAAATGTGATAATATTGAAATAATTCATAAAGACATAAATAAATTAATAAAATGTATATGAGTGTGCACCATAACACATTTATCTTGAAGTGTTAATAATTTTTATGAAAGAATTTAGAGGCTCTTCAAAAAAGACTACGTGAATTCAAAATATGAAAATTTAATCTCTCAAAACCCACTTATCTAATTCTATAAGTGTATATTTGTAAAAACATTAGCTAGATATGGAATTAAAAATATCGAAACTCATATTAACCATAACTAGATCATGAAAGAGGGAAATGTTAATTAGGTCCAACCAAAACAAACATGGTCATTTGATTTACAAGAAAACATTCCAATCCACATTATCAAGCACACTCTAAACCAACTAGATCATATATATAATCCATTTTTTCTAGCTAAAACTACCAGAGAGATCATGATTAACCCATATTCTTCCATAAATTGTCTATCCTTTATTCCTTTCTAGTCATCCTCTATGATGCACTTATCATTTTATGTTAAAGAAATATATGCATGATCATATTCATATTACTAATTTTCTTATTAATTTAATTAGAATAAAAAATATAGATAAATCCTAAGTGCACCCTAGATATGAAGGTTGCATTACTTTTGTTGGGATCCCAGAGTCACATGATGTTGTGCTATAATGCAGAGCCTGGGAACATCTAAATTTGATTTTAGTTTTTATTTTTTAATGATTATGTGCATTCTGAAAATCTGTGTATAAAAGTGCAACTTTTAATTTTAATTCTACTAGGTATATCTCTGCATATTTCGAAGCCAAGTGTTCATGCACATGGTTTTAACATAAAGTTTTAATAAGGAAAAGGAAAATATGAAGAGAAAAATTTTGCAAGTCAAATCAAATTTTCGATTTTAGTTTTATGATTTTTGTTTCTTTTGAAAATTTTAGGTATGAAAGTGTCAATAATTTACAAGTGTGTTGATAGGTATAATTTCTACAGGTTTTTAGGTTAGAGTATTCATATTCCTTGGGTTTGACATAAGGGCAATGAGGGTTTAATGAGAAAATAATATATGAAGAAGACATTTTAAAAAACCAAGATGAGTAGTTAAGAATTCATTTTAGCCTACTGATATCAAATGAACAACTGAGAAATTAAGAATTCAACGATATGTAAACACATTAATTTGGATTTATACATTTTCATTTCAAACCATGTAAAATTTTACCGAAATAACAAATATATTAGTCATAACCTTGATAAATTCCACAAAAATTAAATAAAACAAACTTACAAATTCAGAATTCTCTTTAATTCACAATCGCATTCAGATTCCACAACAAAATTAGGTTTACAACATGATCTCCCATGATTTTTTTTTTGTAATTGTACTAATATTGAGAAAAATACAAATTACAAGATGGGTTTTCAGAATTACATGGAAAGCACTAACAACCCAAGGCATACTTTAGAATTCCTTCCTTTACAATAGCTTCAAAATATCCTAGCAATTTCTAGAAAAAAATTCATAAAGTTTTCCTACATTATTAAATGTTTCCTCCTTATTTATGTCAAAACGAAGCCTTTATATAGACTCTCGAAACTCAAGCTCTAACCCTAAAAGCAATAGTGGTTTTCAGTAACCACTAGGAATCTTTACAAAATGACATTTTCTATGTCACTAAATTCTTCTAGAAGTTTCTAGAAACGTGCCAGTTGTAGGGTGGGTACCATTTTCCTTGGATATCTCTCTTCCTTATGCACTGGTTGAAGGAGCGCGCACGAGTTTGGTTAGGGCATTGTTGGGGTCCGCCTTGGCTGTATTGATTTTAGTGGTTGAGGTTGGGTCTGCTATTGTTGTTCTAGTTTGGAATTGGAACCTGCCTCCATTAGTGATGTGTGTGGCATAGCTTCTCCAACTTGGGAATGGGAAGAGAGCACTTGAGTAGACAATCTTTAAAGGCCCATTGCAACCCATTTCCATTCTTTTCCAAATGGGATGCCACACATTGGTTTATCTAAAATAGCTCCAACCAAATTTGTGACTATGTCATAATCAACTAGACCCTATTGTCTGAAAATGTTATTCAAAATAAAGAAAATTTCAAAATAGTCTACATATAGATTCACAATATCCTTTCCTTGAAGAGGGAAATCTTCTTCCTCGAAAAATTTTGTATCATTTTTCATTTACGCCAAACTCTTCATTAGGGACTCCTTGGGATATACATCTCCATTTTCGTCGAAGAGTGGTGGGACTTTCTTACTGGTTAGAATCCCACTGCCTTTGAAACTCTGCACCTCTTTCAAGAGTGCCCATGCCTTATCCACTAATGTTCTCATCTTTTTCTTTCTCCTCATTTGGTTGGCTCTTGAAAATAACATGGATCTATCAAGTTCTACCTAAATCTAATGTCCTCCTTAGACATATTATTGAGGAAGCTCACGATTAGTTCAGCTTTGGTAGGGAAATCTCATATATTGTTCTTTATTATGTTTATCTCCTCGTGTTCCCTATTGAAGATATGTATCTTTTCTTGCAACAACTCCATATGCTGCAAATTTTTATCAACCATTTTTATTATCCTATCCCAAGTTATTGCTCTGGAAACTTTAAATGAGGCCTTGGTTAGATGTTTCCTCTTCAATACCTCAAACTCCACTTTGATTTGCTTATACTCTTGAATCCATATTTGTATCTTCCAATTCATCTTCATTTTTCTTCAATTCGTGTTCTTAACTAGAGAGCATAGCTTCTAACTTCGTATCATCATCTAAGATTGTCATGGATTCCACTTTCTTAGCGAGAGTGACTGGTATTCTTGCTATTTTCTATTTCATGCTTTGAATTTGTGCCTCTAGTAGAGAAAATTCATCCTTATATTCTTTGTTATTTGTTCTCATATTATGCAGCTTCTCCTTCAACTCCTGATTTTCCTTTTCTATTGCTACTAATTCATTAGTCTACACAAAGTGTGCATCCAATATCTTCAACTTATTTTTCATTGCAACTATCTCGTTATCCTTGTCCGCCAATGTGGTCTTATATTGGTTAAAGTATTGAGGGTGTGTGACGAGGTGAGTGATCTTGTCTTTCAGATTCTTTATTTTGATTTTCCTTGATTTACATGCCATTTTCTCGTAGTTTGACTATATACTTATCTTGTTGTACATTTCTTGAAGTTTCCCAGTAGTGGAATTTTTCCTTTGCATCATATGGGTTACTTGTGTATCCATGTCCATGAGGTTTGTTGATGGAACCTGATCAACTAACGGGGACATCTGATGATCCTTAGCCATAGATCTGACTATTTAAGCTTTAGATTGCAAGATTGTCATTTTGAAAATTCCTTTCTCATGGTCCAACTCTTTACTTGCAACTTAGGGATTGGATTATTCTCATCTACCCTTATGTCTATGTTTCTCACCTTGGATGGATACTTTTCCATTTATTGATATTGTTGCATGATGGACACCTATTTATGTTTTGAGGCCTCACCTTAGTTTGTTGCTTCAAGTTCCAATGGTAGAATCGATGCGTTGAATAGTGAATGTTAGCTTAGTTGTTTATTGTACAACACTAGGGATCAAGACTTTGTGTACTCATTTTCATCATCTTTATCATCCTCATCCTCTTCTTCTACTTGCTTTCCCTTCAACCTCTCGTGGTAATTCTCATCCCCTTCATCAATATCCATGGGTTTTGAAGTAATCATTTTCCTTCTTGTAGTAGTGGTTGCAACACCCTCCAAAATTTTGGCTTGCATTCAAATTTCAGAGCCTTCCTTGGTTTTGCGTGAATGGTTGCAAACACTCGAGCTCATCCCATGAGCTCTTGTGAAGTCTTTTCACCATTTTTTTGCTTGTTTGACTAGCGAGCGTCTTTGGGCATATTGATTGCTTTGTCATGCTTGCGATTTTGTTTTGGTGATTTAGAAGCTTTGTCTTTCTATGTTTGGGTTTTCTTCGCTATGTGAACATCCATCAAACTCACACACAAAGTTGTAGGCATTGTCATGCAAGTGTCATCATGGTTGTCTAAAGGTCTATCCTAAGTGTTGCACTTGTCGCTTTCACCTCTAGATGGTCTCACAGAGAGTCATGCTTTGCTATGTTGTCCCAATGGTTAGTATCGTCATGTTATTGGAATATGCTAAGTGTGTGATCACATTGTCAAGTGCGCACAAGTTCACTTGCCTCTCACGCTTAGCCATTTTTCAAAAAATCTGTATAACTAGATAATCCTCTTCCACCAGTCCTTGACTGAGCTACACTGCACAATCTCATCCCTCAATGACCTTTCTCTACTTCCCGGAACTACGTAGTGGTTGAAGTTTTCCTCCATGTCAGTTGCACTACGCAATCCTGGAGGTGAGCAACGTGTTTTCCTACCAGAACTGCGCAAAAAAATGTCTCCATGTCCAAATTGAACTGCGCATTTCTCAAGAACAGTCATCAAGCCTACTTCTTGTCTGCTAGAATCCTACACTGCACTGAGATATGGGTCTACACTATTCTACAAATATGCGCAGACATGCCCAACAGTTCCTTTGCTTCCTTTTCATGAACTGCTCTTAGAAAATATGCAAACATGTCAAGTTGGTCCCTTGCTTCCTGTCTTGCATGACTTCTGAAAACTACGTAGAATTTCCCAGCAAATCCCTCATAGCCCCGTCTTGTCTTCCCTCTAGGAATTGCACAGAAGTGCCCCTCAGGGTGTCCTTCACTACGCAATTGCCACTGGTGTCCTTCACTGCGCAATTTTGCCTTTGATTGTTCACTATGCAACTTTCCTGGACAATGAAGTTTGTGAACCTGGAGTTCCTCATCCTAGCCTAAGCTGTGATCTACTCTACCTTAATGACTTGTCCTCCCTTGCTGTCACCTAGAATTGTGCATTGCGTAGTTGTTGAGACCTCTTCCTAGCCTATCATCTATCCCGGGCCTGGAACACAAAAAAAATGCATCATGCTAGACTAGGAGGTTTGGATTTGATGTCGTCTCGTCATAAGTGAATTGTAGGAAAAGGTACACTGATAGATCATGGAGAGACAACGAACAAGATGAAGAAGGAACACACATTCTAGAAGACTTTCTTGTAGTTGGATGGGCGTACCAAGCACATTAAGCAATAAGTGAAAGGAACATATGCATTGAACCATCATGGAATACCAAGACCATCGAAGACCCCACAACACTAAGCCATGCAGAGGAAAAGTAAAATCATATCAAGAGTACAACCATCACTCAACATCGCAACATTTTGACATGGAAACCACAATCAGCCAGTACATGTCAGCAGTGTCATGTCGAGTTGTGCCATGAGTTGTCTTGGCCACAACACCACTATGGGCCATACCCTTTGTAACTCAATGTAATGTAAAGTGAATTCCAATGGATGCACACAAGAAGTTGAAGAGTCATGCCAGTTGAAAAGTTATGGGAAGTTGAATGGTCATGAGGGTAGTCCAAGAATCATAAGGGTCAAGCATCACCCTTGGCTATATATACCCCTCCCATTGTATGAGCAAGGAATTTTCATCTTGGATCCTCCCACAGTCATGAGAGTTTTTAGTATGTTCTTTGAGGAGTGAGGAGTGGCTCCAATGTCCCACTACTGGGACTAGTGATGTATGGTGTACAGATGTGTCTTTGAAATTTTTCTTAATTCATAAGCCTGTTAAGGCCAACAAGTTTTAACGCATGTTTTGTAGATGTTTGTAAGACTACTCTTTAAATATCTGTAATACATTTTTCCTTAGCCTATACTAAGATAGTTGAACTACATTGGTTGTTTTAGTACTTACATTGTTGAATATGTGTTGTATTACTTATGATCATTGTCTCATCCCTATGGATAACTCCATGAGATACTAGACAAACTACCTTTGTGTATTGGCTATCACCGTTGGCACATCCTTGTGGACTACTCCACGGGATAATCAAAAAACCATCTTTGTTTCTTGGTTATAATGACCGTCACATCTGTATGGACTACTCCGCTGGGTAGTGTACATGTGTTCCCCTTCACCTCAGTTTTAACGATTATCACATCCACTGTCGACTATTTTGTTGGGTGCTAGACAAAAATTTCTGGTTTGCATGTGTCTCTTTCAGGGACTACTACTACCTCTCATTTAGAGGCTCACTTTACTCTCCCTCTTTGTAGTAACAGAACCTTGACACAATTACATTACACACTCAACAGGCACACATATCTTGTTGTTTAAGGATACCATCATAACACTTTCATGTGCTGACATCTTGATCCAAGGAAAATATTTAAGTATATGGAAAATGGGCCTTCATACCAGATGGGACTCCTACACCAAATGGTGTGAGGTATAGTTGGGAATTCACATCAGGGATATCCCCTTGGTTGACAAATTTCCAGCATCGTCAACAAAATGGCACTAGAAGGAGGGCCAGATGACAAGTTGTGCCCATAGAGTTTGGTTTGAATCTCTTATTTTAAAAATTTCTCTTCCTGACATCATAATCTCGGGATGTCTTTCTATAAAGTCCAAATGTACCATCCCTAAGGAAGTTATCCATGACCTTTCCAAGTTGAATTTCAGTGGTGAGGGTGAACCATCTTTTCATGCACATGTTCTTCAATTTATGACTTTTTTCAAGTGTCACAGAATAAAGTCCAGAGATCTCTGGGCTGCATTACTCACCCTCACATTCGAAGGTCATGTTAAGAAATGGTGTCGCATATTACCCTTTCACTCTATCGATTCATTTGGTCAGCTTGCCGAAATGATGACTAAAATGTTTGATGAGTATAGCCACTGGGATTTCCATGAAAATATCTACCATATATGATGAATTAATCGAGGACTTTGTTGATCACTTCCTTCAACTTTGTTTTGAAATTCCTGAACACCTTTTTAACTTTGAGTCCTTGAGAGAAGAGTTTAAATGCTCGGTTTGTATTTCTCAATATGGTGAGCATCCCGATTTCCCTTCATCCCCAACTCTTGTGAACCATGAGGCACCTCAGATTGAAGAGGAGGATCCCAACACCCCATTTGTTCCTTTTCCTACTCCATTTTTGGTCTCGATATGGGTGCCCCATTGTGGTGATTGCAAAGCTGATAACTCTGTGTAGCACGTCCCCAACTTGTATTCTCATTTATCTCCCACTTCTATGGAGGAAGTTCCATAATGACTCAGGAAGCCTATAGCAAAGACTCACTCCTCCATTCTGCAAGAGGACATCACCGTTCATAACTCAAGTCTTGAATATTATCTACGTCTCAACCATCCTCCATCATATACAAGCCATGACTCCTTGTACCGTGACTCACTTGAACAATATTCTCCACCAGCCATTTGTTCGCATTCTCTTGATTCTCAAGTTGCTGTCTTAAATTGCGATCAGGCACAAGGCAGTCACATTACATAGGTAGAGGATCATAAAGGTGAGGATGTTATCAATATTCCCTCTCTATTTCAAAAGTATTCACATCAAGACAATGATGTTCCATTCTTGAACGATTCTCAATGTACTAATCTCGGTTTAACATCATGTACAATTAATTCTTTCGATCAAACCCTAGTCTTGGGCAGTCACCATTCTCATGCTTCCATATGTATTGATGAATGCCCAAGCACATCATGTGATCTTCCATTTTCTCATGAAGACTCTAACTCAGATCTAGAATGTGCTCCGGTAAAAGAAGACATTCATATCAAAAATTCCTCTTCACCTCACTTGCCCGTGTGTCCTACCATTCACAATGTATCTACATGTAGTAGAGATACTCCGTGCCTTTTTGTCTCTCTATCTGATGAGTTATATCCTCGATTGACACAAGATGGTGAGGTTATCTGCAATAAAGTTGAAAATTGTCTAATCATAGAGCGTACTTCCCATTCCCCGTCATCTCTTCGCTTGCATGAAGATAACTCTTCAAGTATGCTTGTTGAAGTTGAAAAATATGGTGCAACATGTGACATAAATGGCTTCCATCCTGAGACCAGTTTTGAAATCAGCAACAACAACCATCCTCAAGCCATGCATGATCTAGTTAAAGCTTCAAATACGATTCTACAATTCTGGAAAGTTTCGGGATGTGCTAGTGAGTCGAGGCACTTCAACATCCATTGATGGTTATGTTAGGACCTCGCAACTATGGTAACCCCCTCTAACATAATCAGATCTGGTTTCTCATGCACAATTCATCTATCTAAATGGTCTATATCGATGTGGATTCCTGTGTAAGAACATTTTGGTATTCCCAGTGTGATATTTAAAATTTTCAAAATTTCACTTACGACCAAATCCACGAATCTGTTACAGCACACCCATCTTCATGCACATTTCTTATAGATAAAAATAATATAATAGAAGCTACCTTGGTGACAGGAGAAAAAATATCACCAAAATCAATTCTCGGCACTTGGGAATAACCTTTTTCTACCAGCCAAGCTTTATATTTCTCCACCTTTCCTTCTGCATTCATATTCTTCTTAAAAAATCAATTGCTGCCAATGGGTTTCCTTCCATCCGGAAACCACCAAATCCCAAGCCTCATTTTTGTGCAAGGATGACATTTTATCAACCATGGCCTCTGTTATGAAACCAGCTAACAAAAAGATAGAAATGATAGATCAACGCCTTAGAATTCAGCCTCTTCGAGGGGGCAACCTCCTTTACATTACACAAATGAACAATTCTTGGATGATTCAAATAACAAAACCTCCTTTCTATATATAGGACTCTAAGGGTCATAATATAACCAAGCTGACCTAGCAATAATAATATAAAGGCACAAAAATAACAATAGAGGGATTCTATGGGGCACAATAATAACAATATGGGGGACAATAGGGGCACAACAATAACAATAAGGGATACAACGATAATAGTAATGGGGGAACTAATAGTATTATAGGGACTTAACATGCCCCTCTCCTTCAAGAAAGTGTTGTCCTCAATGCTTGAGTAGTTCTAGATGCTTTTGTATAAAATTGTCATCCTTCCATGTGGAATCTTCAATGGGTAAGTTCTTCCACTTAACAAGATACTCTAAAATTGATCGATTTCATAACTATCGAGTTCTTGTTTCTTTGACTGCTTCAGGTTCCAATATGATTTTTCCTTCCTCATCAAGTTATCGCAATATTTTTTGAACTGGAAGCTTGTCACCTATAAGCTTCTTTAAGCATGAAACATGGAAAACTAGGTGCACACGGGAAGTTTTAGGAAGCTCCAATTTGTATGCCATAGTACCTATCTTTTGCAACACCTTGTACGGACCATAATACTTTGGTGATAATTTACTATCCTTCTTAGCTTGCTTGAGGGACATTCATTTATATGGTTGTAGCTATAGGAATACCCAATCACCTATATCAAAACTTCTTTCGTTGCAATGTTGATATGCTTGTTGTTTCATTCTATTATGTGCCAAGGTGAGGTTATCCTTTAAGAGTTGGAGAACTTGCTGTTGATGCTCGATGTGATCTTCCATTGCTTGAACCTTAGAATTTTCTCTTAAATATGATGCGATGGATGGTGGATGATATCCATAAAGTTCCATAAATGGGGTCATTTTTGTTACAGTATGGAAGGAAGTGTTATACCACCATTCAGCCAGAGGCAACCATTTGACCCATTGTGTCTGTTTATCAAATATAAAACAATGAAGATATCCTTCCAAACATTTATTTACTATCTCAATTTTCCCATCAGATTGAGGATGATAAGATGAGCTATGAGATAACTGAGTACCAAGAAAAGAAAATAATTATGTCCAAAAATTTCCAGTGAAAATGGGATCTCTGTCACTTAAAATAATCTTTGGGTTTCCATGTAGCTTTTGAATTGTTTCCATAAATGCAGTAGAAACTGTAAACACTTTAAATGGTTGAGATAATGCACAAAAGTGTGCATACTTGGTAATTCTATCAACTACAACCATGATAACACTCTTTCCTTCGGACTTGGGTAAACCTGTGATAAAATCCATTGAAACCTCCTCCAAACATTGGCTTGGAATGGATAAAGGTTGTAATAGTCTTGTGGTCTTAATTGTTTCAACATTATTTTGTTGGAAAACCAAACATTCTGCCACAAACTTTTGAATATCCGATTTAAGGCCATCCCAAAAAAAATCCTTC
>APFE031394570.1:0-21113 GCA_000404065.3 Pinus taeda
TGTCCCATGGTATTTGGCTCATAAGTTTCACCTAAATAAAACCTCTTTCTTTTAGTTTTCTTAAATATAAAGAGGTTTATGGGTAAATAAAATAAATAAAAATAAATAAACAAATAAATAAATAAAATTATTCATTTACCATATCTCTAGTTTATTTATATTTTTATTTATTTAGCATACCTCTAAATAAATATTTTTTTGTTTATTTATTTACTATAGCTCAAGTTTATTTATATTTTTCCTAAACCTTTTTATATTTTAAATTTATATTATGTTTATACATAATAATAATTATAATGGTTGGCATTAGATTATAAATGTTAAATGTTAAAAACATGTTAACATTCACGTTTTTATGTGAGGTCTACTCCCATGGGTGTAGAGGGTAGGTAAAGAGCAAGAGATAAATACAAAAGGGTATTGTTATAAAATTTACCAAAATACCATGCCATATGATCGCTAAGAAATAATGAGTAAAGACCCAAAGATAAACACAAAGAAGTACCTAAAAAAATCTTAAAAAGAATTTTCAATGACTAAATATTTAAAATTAAAAAGTAATAATTAAAAACTTAAAAATAAAGATTTGAAGTCTAAGTTTATAAGTTATAGAGTAACACTAAAAGATAAAAATAATTAATTGAATTTGTTATTAAAAATAACTAAAAAAATATTGAATTAAATTTATTATTAAAAATTTCCCATTAAAAATACATACACACATTTTTATAAAATAAAATTGATAAATAATAAATTTCACACCCAATATTCAAATACTTACCCAAAGAATTCCAAGTCGATCATTACAATCAACCAAACAAACGAGCCCGTCTCCCCACCCAATCTCCGTAAAGAAATAATACAAAATTCTATTTTGTTTTGGCAACGAAAACACAGCAGTTTTACGAGCTATGGGGTCTGAGAAATGGGCCAGAGCTGATATGGAAAAATTATCAATGGATTCGAAAAAGTGGAGCGTCGAACAAACGTGGGATGTTTTAAATAACATTATGCAGAAGTTAATAAGCACCCTGGAGGAAGGAAGTCTGGGAAAGAGAAAATTTTGGTAAGTAGAAGATTGCGTGCTTGTTTATTCGACTCAGTATAATCATGCAAAACAAATCAACTGTTGAAATATTAATGAAATATTAATAATTCCAACTGTGTCATTTATTATTGCAATGTTCTTTTGCAAAATCATCAGTCCATTCCATGGCACTGCCTTTTGCCAAAAGTTGTTTTATCTCTTGAGTAGCAGTAGACTCGTGTCCACATTAAGGTTTCAAAACCACTCATGGGCAAGATGAACGGCCTACACCTTATTGGTCGTGAAGTGATTTTTGACAGCCAGTAAATTAATTAATGTTGAAGTACTTTCTATAATAAAATTGATATATATAGCCATGCTCAGAATTTTAATGAAATGTATTGTAGTCCTAAAATGTAGGTGAAAACTTTTAATTTTATTATTTTGTTAATTCAGGGATGTGGGTTTTTTTACAGGTCACAAAGTCAAACAAAAAGGTTATGTTTTGTTTTTATGTTTTTTTAGTTGTTCATCGTATATGAAATTTAATATGCAAAGAAGTACAAAGAAAAAGTAAACAAGAGAGCGTGTGAGTGAAAACGAAAGGGAAATTGGCAGCAGCCAATGAATGTAATTTTTGTTGTTGAAATGCAATCTCCAATCGCAGCAGCTAATGAATGTAATTTTTGTTGTTGAAATGCAATCTCCACTGGAGTAGTATTTTTTTTACTACATCTGAACCAATCTTGGTGAATCCCTGTGAGAGAGGAAGAAATATGTAAAAGGGGGTTTATTAATGAATAGAAATTTTTTGTGTGTCACTAAAAATTTGTTCTCACGAGAAATTTTTTTAAGATTGTGTGCAAAACAGAGTATCATTCTCTATTCATTAATTGTTTGAAATTACCAAAAATTTTCAACATGGTATCATAGCTTGTCGAGGCTCTTCTCCAATAGAATGAAGACTCAATCAAAAAAATCCAAGGTATTTCTCAAGTTTTTTCTGTGTAGCTATTGAAGAGAGTCAGTGATTTTTAAATACAAAGTCAAGGATTTAGAAACATAGTTTAGACTGCAAGAATTTAGAAGCATAGTTTAGAGTGCAAGAATGGCTGACACGAGCAAAGCACCAGCACTAGCATGGTATGGGTAATAATCGGCTCCCACTATTTAATGGAAAAAACTATGACTATTGGGCAATAATTATGATACCCGTGTTTGCCTCACAAGACTTATGGGAATTTGTTGACGATGGGTTTAAAGAACCAGCGCATGAAAATGAGTTTAACAATTTAACTCACCCAGAGAAATATCTGTTGAAGCGCTATAAGAAGAAGGATTCTAAAGCTCTCCTCTTCCTATATCAAGCACTGCATGAGAGTGTGTTTCCAAAGATAGCAGTAGCCAGGACATCCAAAGGAGCATGGCAAACTCTCAAGACAGCCTATCAAGGCATGGACAAAGTGAAGACAACAAAACTACAGTTGTTGAGGAGAGATTTTGAGAATCTATGCATGAAGGAGTCAGATAATATTGACTCATTCTTCACATATGTGATTGACTTGGTTACACAGATAAGGTCTCATCGAGAGGTTTCTTGAAGAAAGGAGGATTGTGGAGAAACTATTGAGGGTCCTCCCCTCAAAGTTTGATGTGATTGTCACCACCATAGAAGAGACAAAGGATCTCACAAATTTCTCAGTTGATGAACTACATGCATCACTGATAACACATGAGCAGAGATTGAGTAGAAATGAAAACTCATATCTAGAACATGCCTTAAGACCCAGTTGTCCTTCGGAAGAGAAAGAGGTCAGGGCAAGGGAAACAAGAGAGGAAGAGGCAGAAGCCAAAACAGAGGTGGAAGAAACAATCCAGCAAATACTCAAGGAAGAGGCAACAATCCAAATCAGAATCAATGCCAAGGGAGCAGTCAACGAAGTGGACAACATCATGCTCATGGACAAAGGTATGAAAAATCCAATGCTCAATGTTACTATTGTAAAAAATATGGCCATTATGCAAATGAATGTAGGAATAAGCAACATGATATAAATAATAGATCTAGTGCAAATTTCACTCGAGAAAATATGAGCCAAGATAATTTGTTGTTAGCTTGTAATATGGCTGAAACAAAGAGTGATGATATATGGTTTCTAGACTCCGGTTGCAGTAACCATATGACATGAAACATAGCCTTGTTTTCTAAGTTAGATTAGAGTGTGAAGTCACAAGTCACACTTGGGACTAATAGTAAAGTTTCTATTATTGGAAAAGGTGAAGTAAAAATCTTTACAAAGAAATGTGAAAATAAAACCATAGCAGATGTCTATTATATTTCTAGAATGAGATGTAATCTCTTAAGTATTGGACAGCGTGTTCAAAAGGGGTACAATGTTTTCTTTGAGAATGATGTATGCACCATCATGGATAGAAGACCCAACAAACTATGTGTTGCTGAAGTGAAAATGACAAGGAACAGGATGTTCTCTCTCAGGATAAAAGTTGATTTGAAAGATAGGGTAGAACTTGCAATAGTTACACAAGAGGCTTTCCAAAGCGAACCAAATGATGAAAATTGGTTGTGGCACTTGAGATTTGGACATCTCAACTTTGGAGGTCTTAACTTGTTGAATAGAAAAGGAATGGTAAGATGATTACCATTGATCGAGAAACCAGACAACCTTTGTGAAGTTTGTATCTTGGAGAAACAACAAAGAGAAAATTTTCTATCAGAGAAAAGCATAAGGGCAAAAGCACTCTTAGGGATTGTCCATTCAGATTTATGTGGACCGATGCAAACTCCATCACTTGTAGGCAACCTCTATTTTCTAACATTCATTGATGATTTTACTAGAAAAACTTGGGTATATTTTATGAAGAACAAAAGTGAAGTGTTTGAAAATTTTCTAAATTTCAAAGCACTTGTAGAAAACCAAAGTGGGCTGCATATCAAAGTTCTAAGAACTGACAGAGGAGGTGAGTATATCTCCAAAGAATTTCTACGTTTTTGTAGAGAAAATGGAATTCATAAACAATTTACTACTAGGTACACTCCGCAATAAAATGGTGTTGCCGAAAGGAAGAACATGACAATCATGGATATGGCGAGGAGTATGTTGAAGGCAAAGCATTTGCCAAATTATTATTGGGCTGAAGTTGTACACTGTGCAGCGTATATTTTGAATAGGTGTCCTACAAAAGCAGTGATGAACAAAGTGTCGGAAGAAGCATGGAGTGGGAGAAAGCAAGGAGTCACCCACATGAATGTTTTTGGATGTGTGGCTTATGCACACATTTCAGATCAGCTAAGGAAGAAGTTGGATAGCAAAGGGGAGAAATGTATTTTCATTGGATATAGTGAGGAATCCAAAGCTTACAGGTTATATAACCCATGCATCAAGAAGTTTTTTGTGAGTAGAGATGTTTAGTTCATTGAGGAGGAAGCTTGGGATGGAAGCATAGAGAAAACAATGAATGTTAAAAATTCTTTGTCACATGATGAAGATGATGAGGAGATGGTTGAAATACATCCCCGAATAGCAGCGCAAACACAAGGGAAGCAAGAGACACCCTTGAGGAAAAATGAAAGTGCTTCTCCAAACACATCACAAGGAGGAAATTCAAGTGCTTCTTCAAGCACTTGTACACCAAATAAAAGACGTAAGAAGTTCAGAAATTTAAGTGATATTTATGAACAAGATGAAATAAATGAAGGCTCAAATTCTTTGTTTTCCTTATATTGTCATGTTGATGACCCTGTTCATTTCGAAGGTGCAATTAAGGATAGGAAATGGATAGAAGCTATGGATGAGGAGATCAATGCCATATAAAGAAACAAGACATGGGATTTAGTTGAACTACCAAAAGGAAAATAAGGCATTGGAGTTAAATGGGTCTATAAGACCAAGAGTAATGCTGAAGGCAAAATAGAAAGGCACAAAGCAAAACGTGTTGTCAAAGGATATAAGCAGCAGTATGGGAGAGATCATGAGGAAACTTTCGCACCGGTTGCTAGAATAGAAATCGTGAGAGCAACGTTGTCCATAGCAGCACAAAACAAGTGGAAAGTTTACCAAATGGATGTGAAGTCAGTATTCCTAAATGGAGTGTTAATGGAAGAGGTTTACATTGAACAACCTCCAGGCTCTGAAAAGAAAGGCCAAGAGCACAGTGTGCAGATTGAAGAAAGTTCTTTATGGGTTGAAGCAAGCACCAAGAGCATGGTATAGTAGGATATATTCCTATCTACTGGAAAATGGATTTGAAAAATGTGAGGGAGAACCCACCCTCTACATCAAAGAAAATGATGGTAAAATTTTAATTTGTGTGTTATATGTTGATGATGTTATTTTCACAAGTAATGATAATTATTTTATTGAAAATTTCAAAATTGTTATGAAAGAAGAATTTTAAATCACTCACATGGGTAATGATGATTATTTTATTGAAAATTTCAAAATTGTCATAAAATAAGAATTTGAAATGACTGACATGAGTTTGTTGAGATACTTCTTAGGAATAGAAGTAGAACAAAGTGAAAATGAGATTTTTATCTCACAAAAGAAATATGCAAATGAAGTGTTGGAAAGATTTAATATGCACGAAAGCAAGGCAGTAATGACTCACACAGTGATGGGATTAAAACTCAGCAAAGAGGACAACATCAAGGATTTTGATCCTAGTTTGTACAAGATCATAGTTGGCAACATTATGTATTTGAATGCAATTAGGCCAGATATAATGCATGCTGGTAGTTTAATTTCCAGATTCATGGAGAGGCCAAAAAAAGCACATTGGCAGGCAACAAAAAGAATGTTGAGGTATGTTAAAGGTACTAAAAGGATTGGCATTTTATATACTACTTCAGAATGTTCAGATCTAATTGGATACACTGATAGTGATTGAGCTGTAAGTGTAGATGATCGGAAAAGCATATCTAGTTATGTTTTTCACATGGGTTCACGAGCCATTTCATGGGCTTCTAAGAAACAACCTATTGTAGCATTCTACAGCAGAGGCAGAATATGTGGCAGCTACAGCAACAACATGTCAAGTAGTTTGGATGAGAAGGATACTAACGAGTTTAGGCCAAGAGTAGACAAAAGGAACAGTGATTTTTTGTGACAATAGCTCAGCTATTACATTATCCAAGAATTCTGTGTTTCAGAAGAGAACGAAACACATTGACACAAAATTTTACTACATCATGGAATTCGTGAACAGTGGAGAAATTGTCTTAAAACATTGAAGGACTCAGGAGCAGGTTGTAGACATTTTGACCAAGCCATTGGCACAGAAAAGTTTTGAAATTTTGAGAAAATGTCTGGGTATGAATGATAATCAAGCAATTGAAATTAAAGGGGAGTGTTGAAATACTAATAATTCCAACTGCGACATTTATTGCAGCTCTATTTTGCAAAACCACCAGTCCATTCGATCGCACCGCCTTTTGCCAAAAGTTGTTTTTCCGTGGGAGGCTCTGATCACACCAACAAGTTGACGCTTGTCCACAGTACTGTTTTAAAACCACTCATTTCCCGAAATGTAAAGGTCGATAAGAAGAGGCCTTCTAATATTCACCACACCCGTTCAATTAAAATGGGCAAGACCAACGGTTGAAGTACAACCTCCACCTTATTGCATGACGTGAAGTGATTTTTGACCGCTAGTAAATTAATTAATATTGAAGTACCTTCGATGAGAAAAGTAATATATATCGCCATGCTGAAAATTTAATGAAATGTATTGGAGTCCCAGAATGTAGGTGAAAACTTTTAATTTTATTATTTTGTTAATTCAGATATGTAAGTGTTTTTTACACTGCACAAAGTCAAACAAAAAGGTTATGTTTTGTTTTTATGTTTTTTAGTGGTTCATCGTATATTAAATGTAATATGCACAGAAGTGCAAAGGAGTAAACGAGTAGCCTGTGAGTGAAAAGGAAAGGGAAATTCGAAGCATTGAATGAATGTAATTTTTGTTGTTGAAATGCAATCTCTAATAAGAGTGAATGTAAGAGTTTTTCTTACAACAGTAAATATAAGTTTTATTTTTATACACATGAGTATAAAAATAATTTTTTGGAGGTCAAAGAGAGTAATTTTTCTTTTTTATTACATTTGAATCAGTCTTGGTGAATCTCTATAAAAGAGAGGAAGAAATATGTAACATGCAATTTACTAATGAATAGAAAGTTTCTTTTATGTGTGTTGTTGAAACTGTGTTTTGTGGAGAATTTTTTTTGCTTCCGTGTGTTCTTTGTTCAGTAATTGTTTGAAATTACCAGAAATTTCCAACATCAACAAAGCTAATCAACAATTTCAAGCAAATATATAAGAGATACAAGAAGTCACCTCTAATTTACTTCAATTCAAGGGTTTTGCCAGCTTTAAGGGAAAAGCAAGACGAGGCCATGGTGAGATAATTTGTCAGATGTTGGAGAATTCACAAGGAGATGGTCCCAAATTCCAATCCTATCAACCATGTTCAGTTTTTCGGAAAGGATGCTTTTGACAAGAGAGGAAATAAAGCGTTCAGTTTCAGAAGTTGTAGAGAATATTTTCGGAAGTTTGTGTTCGGTGAAATGCAGATCCATGTAAGGGATGCAGTGATTACTTTGATTGGTGAAGGCCACAGGGGATTGCAAGTCGGTCGCACTTTATTGGAAGGAGTTTTGGGTATTTTAGTAGATATTGGAATGGATGTATATGCGAATGAAATTGAAGTGCCCTTGTTGGAAGATACAGATTATGTTCAAAGAGCTGGTTCATGGAGTTTAGGGGAGAATTCGTGTATGGATTACCTGTTGAAGGCTGGGGAATGTATGCAACGTGAGGAGGAAATAGCTGCCCTTTATTTGCATAGGAGTAGGGAGAAGTTGTTGGAGATGGTACCAAATGAACTCCGTTCAGGTTACAAGACCCAACTTCTTGAAAATATGGGTCCTTGTTGTTGTGCCCTTCTCAGGGGTGAGAACAAACATGATATTTCAAAGCTTTATAGTCTGTTTTGTAGAGTACCTGAAGGTTTGGAAACAATGGTAAATGCTTTCAAAGAGCATGTAATTAGAGACTGCACTCCACTAGTTATGAGGGATCTGGATGCTATAACTGAAAAGGCAGGGAGAAGGGATACAAGTGGCATGCAAGAAGAAGTTGCATTTGTAAATACAGTTTTGGAATTGCGTGACAAGTTTGTGGAGGACATTATCCATGTCTTTCGTCACAATTCTCTTTTGCGTAGAGATTTAAATGAAACATTTGCAGAAATCTGTAATAAAAGTGTGGTAGGAAACACCAGTGAAGAATTCCTGGCCATGCTCTGTGACATGGTACTTAGAAAGGGTGGCAGTAGTAAAATATTAAGATCTGATGAGATTGAGGGTATTCTAGAGAATGTCACTACATTTCTGAAATATGTGAATGATAAAGATCTCTTTGGGGAATTCTATAGAACAAAGTTAGCTAGTCGACTACTGTATGATAAAAGTACAGATAATGCTCATGAGCTGAGCATGTTGTTAAAACTAAAGCAGCAAATTGGTAATCAATTTACATCAAAGATGGAGAGTATGGTTAAAGATATGTTACAAGCAGAGGTGAACCAAGCTAGCTTTAAGGCATAGCGACTAATAATCCAAATATCCATCCTGGATTAAACTTGGATGTCAGCTTATTGAATTTCACATTTTGGCATTCTGAACCTAGCTTGCCCTTGGAGATGATTAAATGTGTGAACGCATTTAAAGAGTTTTATTCTACATACAATCACATCTATAGCTTACATGGCTATATTGCACAGGGACCTGTAATGTCATTGGCAAGTTTCAAGCTGAGCAAATAGAAATGGTAGTAACACCTTACTATGAAATTTTATTGTTATTGTTTAACAGCTCCCAAAAGTTGAGTTATTTAGACATCAAAGCTGGACTGAATTTGAGAGATGAGGATCTTGGGAGGCTGCTACATTCTATTGTATTTTCCAAGTATAAAATTTTGCTCATATAATTTAGAACTATTTTAGAACTATATGTGCAGCAAATCAATGACCATCACAAGACTTTTGCATAAACCTAGAGAGGATTCCAATAGAAAATGAAATGTTTGGTCTCGTAGTAGTTAGATAGTTGAGACTTCCTACGAGCTATTTGTATTTTGTTGCATTTTCAAATTATTTTCATTTAGTGGATGTAAGCTTTAAATTTTGTTCCATTGGAGTAGTCAAAGAATTGCACTCAACCATGCCAAATTTATTCAACAAATCTCTGATGTACTTTTGAGAGAGGAATATAAATTTCAGATGTTGGGTTACTTCAATACCAATATAGTAGTGAACATATCTCAAATCTATCATTTCAAAACATTTCCTTAATTCATTCTTTATGGATGCAATGTAATTCTCATTGTTTCATATCATCAAAGATCATCTACATACACCACAATATATACAATTTTTTTTCCAACTTTCTTGACAAACAAAGGTGCATCATCAAGATCATAGTGTTTGAAATTTAGTTTTAGAAGATGCTTAGTCAATTTCTCGTACTAGGCTCGCGGTGCTTGTTTGAGGCCATAGAACAATTTGACAAGTTTGCATAGTTTGTGGTCCTGACTCTTCACAAAAAATCTTTCTAGTTGGGACATAAAAACATTCTCTTTCATGTCTCCATTCAAGAAAGTGGTTTTTACATCCATTTGATGGACTTTCCAACCGTTCTAAGTTGTCAAGGCAAAGAGAGTCTAGATGGAAGCCCATTTTGCTGTGGGGGCAACCATTTCCTCATAATTGACCCCTTCTTTCTGTGCAAAACCTTTTTCCATGAGCCTAACTTTATTCTTGTCAAGCAAACCATTTGCTTTATTCTTGTTCTTGAAGACCCACTTGTAGCCCGTCGGTTTGGTTCCCAATGGAGGATCAACGAGCTTCCAACTGCCATTATTTATCAACGCATCATATTCCTTTTGCATCGCTTCTTTCCATTCATCATGTGAATCAACTTCTTTAAAGGAATTTTGTTCGAAATCTATAGAAAAATTTAATTCACAATCATAAGAAACATCCATATCAACAAGTAAATCAAAATTGTCTACATCACCTCCATTCTGTCTAGCAGAGCTGCTTGTCATTTTCTTTCCAACCTCATGAGGATGAACACTTTCAAGTGTCTTTGTGAGTCATTTTGGAGGACCTTTTTGAGAGGACTCATGTTGTTCAGTTAACTGAGATGCGGTTGAATGAAGATTTAGCCTCCCAATTCTCTCAATCACATCACTCAAAGTGTCTTCTTGATCAGTGGTCGGAGCTCCATGAAGGGGAGAGAGTGCTTTAGAAGGAGATTGCACAAATTGATCAAGTATAGTGATCCCCCCTTCAAGATGTGGAATCTCATTATTAAATTCTTGAAAAAAAATTGCATGCCCAAATCTGTCCAAGTGATCAAGCTACCGCTCAACAACATTATCAGTCTAGGAAGATTTAGGAAATATCACATCTCTAGATATTATAAACTTCTTATTTACTTCATCATAGAGACGATATGCTTTGGAGGTATCTCAATATCCCAAGAAGATACATTTCTGACTCCTTGCACCGAGTTTGTTTCTCTGTTCCTTAGGTATTAAGGCATAATAGGTGGAACCAAATTTCATAGGGAGTCGTGTTTTTTAGAGCATAGAACTACATCAACACATAGAATTACATACACCCAAAACATCAATTTTATATTTTTTTTAAACATCATTGAACGTACCATATTTAAGACTGTCTTGTTCATTCTTTCAGCTACACCAATTTGTTGAGGATTATAAGACACAGTTGTTCGATGTTTGATCCCATGCTGATAAAGATAGTTTTCAAATTCATTTGAAGTATATTCTTTTCCATTATCAGTGAGAATATAGCCAATATGAAATTGTGTATCATTTTGAATGCATGCATGAAAGTTCTTAAAAGTTTCAAAAGCTTCATATTTGTTCTTCAATAGATGTGCCCGATACATTTTCGTGTAGTTAGCAATAAATGCCATCATGTATTTATTCCCATTTGGAAAAGGAACAGGCATAGGGCTTGTTATAGACATATTTGGGCACTGTAACCCCAATCCTATATGTCCATAAACCAAGGGCTTCTAAGTCCCTATAAGTGTTGTTTCATACTCTAAACAAACAAGGTCAACTGATTACATCATCTCCCATAAATTCTCCATGAAAACCTACTCAGAACTGGTCAAAGCTAGACCATCTCACCTGCTCCATGGTCAAAGTGCAGTTCATCCCACCTAATGCACACGGGAGGTGCGATGCATACCGAAAAACCCTTCTATTGGGTGCGATGGGCGGGAGTAGACAAATGGTAGAGACAGTTTGCAAGGTGGATGATCATGAAATCTTCCAAAAAACTTCTCCTATGACACTTGCCTCTCTGAATTCGCCCAGGGATGAGTAAGAGATCATGAAATATCCAAGTAGAAGCAAGAAATATCAGTGGAATGACACTAATCAAAAACCCAGAGCTCACTCACACCTCTACAAATATCTATATATGGATCCCTCATCCTAGAGATCGAGGAGGCTGGAATCTTGTATTTTGTAAGGAAGTGTTGTTGGTAACTATCGCTTTCATCGTAAGTTGGGTGATTCCTCCTCTTTGAGATGACAAGTGCCAGTACGGACTTGTGCTCCCAAGTACCGTCGAGTATATATTGGGAGACCACAATAGGCTATATCCTTTATCCTGAGGAAGCCATGTCTGTCGCCCTATCGATCGCAATGCACTGAACACAACATTCGGAAAGATGATTGTCGTACTGTAAAAAGTATTCTATAGTTTTGCGATTGGTTTGGTAATCCCTCTGTCTAAATTTCTAGAGTATTCACTTTCGTTCCTTTTTAGACTCCTTAACAAAAAAGGTCCATCTGAGCACTTGTCACTTCAGGCTCATTAAAAATTGAAGGTGACTAGAGTCATCTTTAGCTTTTTCTCGACTCCTAAAAATTGAAAAAGCAAGTTGTGTCAAAGCCTCATAAAATTCATTTAATTCGGAATAAAATTTTCCCCTTTTTATTTTGAGTTAATCAAGTAATCCGCAATCATGGAAGAAAGTCAATCGAAACCCCATCATTCGTGGAGACTAATGAGTTAACCATCTTTGACTCCGGAAACGAAACCATTCCGGGCCAAGCGAACTCATTTAACTGGGTCAAAGTCTCATAATTTGTTTGAAACTTGTGTTTCGACATCCTGAGAGACTCCAGTTACTCCAACCATTTCTGGTATCCCTGCCTCTACAAAAGAAGTTCCACAGTCACAAGAGGACATTAGAACTGATCCTAGTATAATGGTAAACACTTCTATTCCTAAACCAACTCCATCTAGGGCCGATTCGGAAGGCGTTACCCTCCAGCATCTATCACTGCAGAGTCTATACCTTCTTCGGCACCAGAAATATTTTACGGACCTGACGGTCTTCCTCTCCCACACTGGATTGCTGCCATATGGGGGGCAATATGCCCTTTCATTTTTCCTTCGGGAGAACAACCATATGAGAGTTCACAACTGAATTCGGGTCATGCTGGAATTACATCCAGTGGTTGGGTTCCAATACTGCTTCAACAGCCAAGAATTGTATATTCAATGCAACCAAGTCTACCAGTGTCAAATATCACCACTACACTGGCTATTGTAACGGTGTCACGAGTGCAAACGCTGCATGTTGTATGTCAACCTCAAGTTTCTCAGGTCGTAATACAACAATGTATTGTCTCCACCACACAACCACAATCATCGATTAGTGGCTCCTTAAATGGAGTGACTCAGGGTCAAACAGGTACTATTACCCCTCATCTTGGTCAAACATCCAGTATTGGACACGAGAAAATGGCTTCGTAGCCATGGCTAGTGCAATATCAACAACCGCAATTCCATCAAGGTAACCGAGGACCTGAGCAACAAACCTTTGCGGGTAATGGGCAACTGTATATTCAAAACAGTCAACATCAATCATATCATAATGGTTATGCCCATCAACCTTATCAAAGTTATCAGCATCAATTACATTATTCTAGTATGCAAAGATCCATTACATCGGCAATCCCATGTTATCGTGGGTATGCTTCGTCGAACCTGAATCAATAGTTGCCCTTCGTGATGAATTTAGAGTTACCAGATCTAAATCAGCTAACAAACGGTCCAATTGCTTATGCCCTTTGGTGGTTGGCGATTCCTTATAAACTTCCGTGAGATATTCCTAAATTCAATGGAAATCTGGGTGAAGATCCATCGAATCATGTGATGACCTTTCATCTATGGTGTTCGTCCAACACTCTAAATGATGATTTGATTCGGCTTTGCCTTTTCCAGCGAACGTTAACTGGTATGGTAGCGAAATGGTACATTGAATTTCCTAGAGCTTCATTTGATAACTTCAGCGCCCTTTCCACGACCTTTTTAACCCATTTTTAGCTACCCATGAGTTACGAAATAAGAACAGAGCTTCTTACCAATTTTAAATAGAGGACAACGACTCACATATCTTACCATATTCATGAGTGGCAACGTTGTCGTCGAATGGTAAAAACATATGTACCTGATCAGCTGTTAGCTGAATATTTTATTAAGTCATTGTTACCTTCTATTACAGAAGATGTGGCTAAAGGGGGGGTTTTCACTGAAGAGCAAGTCATTTTTCGAGCGCAATATCTAGACTTGATCTATACTAAGTCTGGCACGCTCTATGACAAAATCTCTGATGCTCCTAGACTAGAGTTTTCCATTCCTCCTACTCCTAAATCAAATAAATACTCTCATGCTGGCAATGGCATGATAGGTACGACCAACACGAAATCCACAAAGGCGACATCTAAGAAATCCTGTAAAGTTTCTGTTCAAAATGCAAATGAAGAACTTCTTGCCTCGGAGGTTAATGCCATGTCGACCGACAAAGGCAAAGAACCAATGAAACCAGGGGGCAAGAAGAAAGCGAAAAGAAAAAAGAAGAAAAAGGATGATTCATCTCTTGAAAAATCTTCTGCAAACCCTTCTGGGAAAAGGAAACCTCCTTCGGCGTGTCAGATATGCGATGAGGATAATTGGACGAGAGATTCTCCACATAAAGTTGAAATTAAGAAATTCTTTAAGAGTTCAAAAACTTCAGCGGTATTGACTGATCCATTTCCAAACCTAGAAACCAATCTGGTTGCTAGCAACAATGCTTCCCCATCCCAAGTGCTTATGTTGTCCATTTCAAAACAGCAAAATGATGTTTTTATATCGATAAGGAATAAAGATGACGGGAATCCATAGCTGTCAAACAACAAGGCTACTGATCAACCTAGTAGTTCGACAACAACTTCGACCGAAGTTGTGCCACCCATCATTCCTGAGCTAATGATAAAGCCGCCAAGGCAAGTAGTACACAAATCGACATTTAATCCTTGTGCCAGAGCAACACATAATTGTAATATAGTAGAGGACCTTGCCTAATCGTTGTCTGCTATGTTGACATTTGAAGTACTGCAAAATTGCCCCTCCCAAAAGCAGGCTCTATTATCAGCGATAGGTGGGATTGACCTAGTAGATTTCAATCTTGTGGCCTTTAATCATAAAGGATATGAACCTCTGTTACCAGCTCAACTCGCTTTCCTCATTTAAGTGAAAGTCCTCAACAAAACTGTTCATCAAACAATTATTGATGAGGGGGCATCTACATGTATTATGTCAATGAATTGTTGGAAAACTTTAGGTTCACCACCCTTTTCGTGATCATCAACGATGTTAAAAGCATTCGATGGACGGACATACAGCCTGTATGGGATTTTAAGTAACTTGCAAGTTGAACTAGGGGGGGAAACAATAGAAATTGATGTTGAATTTATCGATGGAAACCTCGATTACAACATCCTACCAGGAAGGCCCTGGATTTATGCCATGGCACTGTTGTATCAACATACTTTGGAAAGATTGTGTTTCCTTTTCAAGGAGGAATTACAGTCGTTGATCAACAAACCTTCCTCCTCAACAGTTCACAAGTTACGGGGAGCATTCCAATGATCCAAGCTCTCATTCGCTTAAAAATATCAGAGTAGGCCTCCTAAAATACCCTACTTTAATGGGTACTTTCGCCCTACTCCCTCTGAGTAATCCAGCGGAAGTGGCCACATTTGAAACCTACAATATAATATCTTCTATATCTAAAAGATTTAGAAGATTCCTGAACATTTTGTGAGCATGGATCATCTCCATTTTAGAAATATTGTAGCAATCAATTTTCTTGGCCTGGGGGGCAAACCCAAATCAACTCTCATCGAGTGTTTGGATAGATAGGTCTAAGGAATATGGTATCTCTTCAGATCCTTGGTCGCATGTACATTATATAGACAAAGGAATCATTCAGTGAAGAATGATAGGAGAGGTACCATGGGAAGATTACCACCATCATTCCTATCTTCCGGATTACCATGAAGATTATTCCAGTGACGTTAATCATCCTTCAATTTTTTATTTTCTATCAAATATTGTAAATACAGTGGATTCCGAGCGAAATCGATATCTCTTGAACCTTCATTCCATCCATCTAATTGCCATGAGTAGTCTGGTGAATGTAATGAAGCTTGGGGGGCATGCACCTAGTTGTAAAGATAAGCTTCCTTGTAGGTTATGTGATTGGTCTGTCACACCATTCACCTTTGTCTACTCTGGACGAAACCATCCTGCTTCACCACAATGATTTCTATCGGGTTACAAGAGACTCTCCTTTTCATCATGCTAGGGGCATCCAAACCCACGAGAAATTTTTTCGCAAAGTTCAAGCTCGTTAAAAAATAAACCTAGCCACGAGCAATGTTTCCACAAAGTTCAAGCTCATTAAAAATAAACCTAGCCACGAGAAATTTTACATGAAGTTCAAGCTCGTTAAAAAATTAACCTAGCAATGAGCATATGTTCCACCAGAGTTTAAGATCATTAAAAAATGAACCCACCTCCTGTAAATAACCATTATGATCGCATAATTATTAGCTTTTGAGACTTGGTTGTGTTATTACCATCACCTCCACTTTTTCTAGCCGATCATATGCCTCCATTTGATTGTTTACCCCTTTTTGAGGAACAGCTACAATGAGTGATCCTATTAGCCACCTTCTTTACACTGCTGTGATTGAAAAGTTCCAAACCTTACCTGGAACCAACTGCTATCCGAAAACATCACTCATTCCTCAAAAAATGAGTTTTCTTTAAGATCTTTTCATCTCACTCGTAAAATATGAAAAGATTACCAAGAAATTGGCCTCTCTAGCTTGTTAAAGTGATTGGAAGTGTCATCCCTCCTCCAGATTTTAATATTTTTTGACCTGCGGGATCATTGCACAAAAAGATCGAGCGCTTGTCTTGTTCGGCTCATTAAAACTATAGGAAAGTCATCCCTTTCGTATTACTTTATACTTTTTTGGACTTAAGGGATTACACTATGAAAAAGGAATGGTGGAGTCTCCTTTCCATCTCTTTTCAGACTCTGTAAAATTGAAAAGAATCGAGTTATCGTTGTCGTTAAACTCGTTAAAACAATAGCGAAAAACTTGTCCATGCAGACAAGAGCGAGTTTCATTGTCGCTAGGCTCGTTAAAACATAGCGACGGGTTTGCCCGAAGGGAAAATTATATAACAAGCATATGTTATCCTCCTCAGCTTGACAAAAATAAAGAGGTACTGTTCAGGAATGACTGGGGGAAATTGGGAAGAAAACTTGAAGAAACTTTATTTGGTAGCAAGTCGCTCTTGAACATGACACTTTCACCTCCATCACCATGATTCAGTCGGGTTGGGTTATTTCATTCACTGGTCATATGACCATTGGTCCATCGTACCATCCAGTTTTGGGGTTAATGCTACCAATCCATTTTCAGTATCGTTGATATGTTCAAAGAAGTCGCTTAGAGAATTCACCAACCCAGCTTGTGTCTCATCCGTTGCAATACCTTCACCCTTCATTCTTTCATGACCACCACCCTGAACCTTGTATCATCAGATCATTTTCACCTCCACAAAATCATTTGCTCCGTTTCGTGTCGTAGATGTGGGATTCATTAAGGCCCTCCTATGACGGGTCACTTCTTGTCGATGTCAGCTCATTATCCAATAACTTGACTTAGGAACAACCCTTTCAGTACTTTGAATCTTACATGCCTCAATGGAAAGTTTCTCACTTCCGACGACAGGTTTACATCAATGGCCTTTGACCGAACGATTTTGTTTGGTGTTCGACATCAAGTCCCATTTTCACACCACGTAAATTGTACTGCAGTACCTTAAGGGTCATTATCATTATTGGTGATTCCTCTTGCGCCTGTTATGATCCGGATTTAAAGAGGAACGCAACAAATTACAGAGATAACCATATACACAAATATGCAGTGGAAATAATACTTCATTTCATTAATGGAAAATACTGAAATATGCTTACAATCAGAAATGGAAATAAACTAGCTAGGGCGATGGTAGCTTATCTCTGAGAAGAGATGTGTTGGCTACATGCCTCTGAACTGACCTACAATGAGGCTCGAAGGCCTATTTATTGTTGAGAAACAATGAAAAACCCTTAACATTCCAAAACCTAACCCTAGGAGATGAAACGCCAAACTATGGGCCCCGTTTGGGGGTAAGTTGGTACATCAACTTCCGGGGGTTGTAACTTTAGCATATGATCTCCGTTTGACGTGTACAATAGCTCATTAGAAAGATCTATTCGAGCACTATCATTGTTGGAATGGGCAACACGGTCCATTCCATGGACCCGTGTTGCCGCGGATTCCCCGAAAAACGTCGTTTAGGGCCTCAAAACGGCTCCGGAAGTTCAGGACTCGAAAAACTGCTAAAACTAGTAAGTTGTGCTACAATTAAGGAAACTGAAAATGCTGAGAAAGACAATGGTGGGGGTCCATGTGGACTTGGCAGGTTGCCACCAATATCCACCTGGATCATTCCTCCCCCCTTAGGAAGCAATGGTCCCCATTGCGTTGAGCTCCTCCATGAGATGAGGAAACTTCTGCTGAAGCTGTTCCCTGGTGAACCACTTGCCCTGCTGAAGGAGTTGGCTTGCTTTGACAACTCGGTACAGTTGGATATTCTGTTGGCGAGTGTTCTTGATCTGTGTGTCCATGATCCGATCAGTTGCAGCTTGTTCCATGCAATCTGGATTTAATTCTGTGGGCTGGAGCTGTTCTGCAATGTCGGATGTGTCCAGCAATGGTGGAAAGTATGGCTGAAGGCGGTCGACATTGAACACTGGGTGCAGGCCTAGGAATGGGGGAATGCTGAGCTCAAATGCATTGTCTCCCATAGCCTTGGTAATGGTGTAAGGGCCATATCGGAGTGGTCTGAGTTTCCGATAGGCTCCGGTAAGGCGTTCCTTTTGCAAATGCAACTAGACTTTGTCGCCCACCTGAAACTTGTGTGGCACCCGATGTTGATCATGTCGTTGGTTGTACTTGGCATTTGATTTCTCTAGAATGTCATGGACCTGCTGGCGAATATTTTGGATGTGCTCAATGAAGCTGTTTGCCTTATCTGTTTCGACTGGACATGAGCTGAATTCATGAGTAGCTGCAAGTGGCATGGCCACATCGATGGGGCATAGTGGCTGGAATCCCAAGCCCACCTGAAAAGGGCTGTGGCCAGCCGAGCTGTGGAGAGCCCGGTTGTAGCTGTGCTGAACATAGGGGAGGCTCTCGTCCCATGTGCGTGGATGCTTTGAGTTGTACATGCGCAGAATGTGCACGATCATCCTGTTGACAACCTCTGTCTGGCCATCAGTTTGAGGATGGAAGACTGTGGACTTAGTGAGTTTGGTGTCCAGCATTGACCAGAGACTGGACCAAAATGTACCGAGGAAACTGCTGTCCCGATCTGAGATGATAGACTGTGGGATCCCAAAGTGTACCCACACTCGTTCAAAGAAGAGTTTAGTAGTGGCTTCTGCTGTGATATTCTTCTTGCAGGCCGCCAAATGGCCATCTTTGAGAACCTGTCGACGACTACAAAAACACAGTCATTTCCATGCTTAGTGGAAGGAAGGCCTGACATGTAATCCATGGAGATGGATTCCCAAGGTCGAGCTAGGGGGAGGCAATGGGGTATAGAGGCCTTGCTTCTTAATGGTCGGTTTGGCAATGGCACAGGCAGGACATGATCGGATGTACTCCCAACATCCTGTCGAAGATTCGGCCAATAGAAATAATTTTGCAGTACTGCCACTGTTTTCTCGACCCCGAAATGCCCAGCAGCCCGACTGTAGTGTGCTTCCCAAATCATCTTGGCACGCTCGCTTGAAGGAACACAGAGGTGACCGAGGGGGCATAATAGGGCATCCTGGAGGTGAAAATCTGCAACCTGCCGACCCTCCAAGAGTGTCTGGTATGTGTGGCCGAATTCTGGGTCGCTTTTGTAGAGAAGTGGCCAATCAGAAATCTCGTGCCCGCAAGAGTTGAGCACGGTGGTTAGCGCCATGATTGGTGGACGACTGAGGCAATCTGCAACATTATTGGTGCTGCCCTTTTTATACTTGATATTCAAGTGAAACTGTTGCAGGTTTGTAGACCACTTCTGATGGCGATCATTCTATAATTTCCCTTGTGTTTGTATGAACTGTAGAGGTTGGTGGTCTGTGTGGATGACCGTTTCCTTCCCCAAAATGTAATGCTTCCATTGTCGGCAGGCCTGTACAACGGAATACATCTCTTTATCATAAGTGGGGTACTTTCGGACTGTTTCTGAAAGTGTTTCACTGTGATATGCCACTAGATGTCCATGTTGAGTAAGGACTGCCCCAACAGCATAGTCAGAGGCATCTGTCTCGACCTCAAATGGTTGTTGTAAATCTAGTAATGCGAGCACTGGTGCCGTGTAGAGGCAATCCTTCAACTCCCTGAATGTCTTCTGTTGAGATTCAGACCAAAAGAATTTTGCTTTTGCCCCGCCCTTAGTGACTTGACTCAAGGGCCACGAAATATGAGAAAACCCCAACACAAACCTACAGTAGAAGTTGGCAAGACCTAGAAAGCTGCGGAGCTTTGTTAGAGTGGTTGGAGAGGGCCAATCCCGAATGACTTGGACCTTGGCTGGATCGACATGCATCCCCTGTTCATCAATGATGTATCCCAGATACTGAACCTCGGTCATGCCAAAAGTGCATTTCTCCAAATTGGCACATAGCTTGTGTTGCCGTAGTGTTTGGAGAACCTGTTGGATGTGGTGAAGGTGCTCTTCCCAACTCTGGCTAAAGATCAGAATGTCATCCAAGTATACTACTACAAAGGAGTTGGTGAATGGCCGCAAGATGTCATCCATTAGCCTTATAAAGGTTGAAGGAGCATTCGTCAATTCGAAAGGCATGACCAAAAATTCGAAGAGGCCCTCCTTGGATTTCAAGGCAGTCTTCCACACATCTGAGGGATCGACTGGTACGTGGTGATATCTTGACTTCAGATCGATCTTGCTGAAATATTTCGCCCCCTTTAGTTGGTCTAGGAGGTCATCAATCCACGGGATCGGGTACCTATTACGGACAGTGATATTGTTCAGCGCCCGATAGTCGATACAGAGTCTCCACGTCCCATCCTTCTTCTGTACCAACACTATTGGGCTCCCACAGGGTGAAGAACTTGGATGGATGTGACCTTTTTGCAGGAGCTCCTGAATCTGCCTCTTGATTTCATTGTTCTCCAGAACGGATCGTCGATAAATTGGTCCATTGGGTAGCGGCGCACCTGGGGTCAGATCGATGGAGTGTTTGACTTGACATTGCAGAGGAACCCCTGCCGGGGAGGTGAAGATGTCTTCGTACTCCTCCACAATCTTGTCCATCTGTAGCTGTCCTGCAAAGGGACCCCGTTTGGAGGCCGTGACCACTGTCTTCTTCTTCTCTTGAGGGCGTATCATCAGGAAAACAAATTTCCTGGTTTTGGAAATGATCTTACTGCACTGTTTTGCAGTAATCAAAGAGATGGTGGCGGGTGGGGCTACCTCTGGTATCCTGAACAACTTATTTCCCAATGTAATAATAACAGCACGGGGCCTTGATTCATACACAGCATGT
>APFE031394572.1:0-35922 GCA_000404065.3 Pinus taeda
CGTCAACCAACCATCGGTTGAGGAAATGATTGACTCGATTCCAACTTCATTTGATTGTACCTTTCCCGTAGAGAGTGAACTTCGTATTGCTCAGGTTCTTCCCCTTTATTCAGATTTGAATCAATTGGGAGGAAATCCTCCCATTCCAATGGCATAGGGGAGAAGTTATCACGTTCCCATAGCACTCGGGGGAAGTTATTTCATTCCCAACACACCCCCTCCAAGTAGTATGGTCACTTCCTTTGATTGGAGTCGACTACCAAGATATTGCCTTCCTCCTTGCGTGCTCTTCCAGATCATGTTATAGGCTTATAATATGCTTGTACCAGGCATAGTTATATACGAAGGCGTGTTTGTTAGTATTTTTTCCTCAACTACTTGGCAAGATTTCGGCTCTCCGCAGCTTGTGCCCGTTACCCATAATATCTTCGTCTTTAACAAAAGAACCAGTCAACCATTAGGGTCCTTCCTAAGTTACCTATTACTTTGGGAGGAAAGATTGTCTATATCAATATGATGGTAGTCCAAGACCCTTTGGATTTTAATTTACTCCTTGGGCGTGACTATGTTTATGACATGGGAGCTCTTGTCTCTTCACTCTTTCATGTGATGTGTTTCTTACATGAAGGAAGAATCATGACTATTGACTAGAATTCGTTTGTTGGTCCTAATTTGACTCCCAATCGACCACCTTCCCTAAATGGTCCTTATACGCAAGTGGTATCTCACCCACCACAGATTAATTATGTGGAAACATGTTCCATGCCCGCGTTAACTGATGATCTAGTTGGTGATGTAGTGCATCATTTATTGGGGGCATTAGAGTCTGATCTTTGCATTGGATCCTTTGAAACTTTCCAGAGCATTGTTCTTCCATTTGATCAAAACCTCTTGGAATCCATGGCCTCTTCGAGGTCATGATCTAGGTCTCGGAGCATAGTTCTTTGTCTTGTGTCAAGCTCATTAAAAAATGAAACAAGGTTCTGGAGCAGAATTCCCTGTCTTGTGTCAAGCTCATTAAAAAATTAAACAAGGTCCTAGAGAAAAGTTCCTTGCCTTGTGTCAAGCTCGTTAAAAAATTAAATAAGGTCCTGAAGCAAAGTTCATTTTCTTGTGTCAAACTCATTAAAAAATGAAACAATGTGTCATGAGTATAGTTCTTTTCTTGTGTCAATCTCATTAAAAAATTAAACAAATCCCCTTTCAATTTGAGTCCTTGATTAGATCTTTTAAATTCCCAATCGAGTCTTTCACTTGATCTCATAAACGAACCTTCATTCTATCCACTTATTAGTAATTAGTAGTCTACTTAGGTGAATGAAATGAATCTTGGGGGGAATGTGCCTAGAATTATGTCATTATGTTGGGGACATGAAAACCAATTTAAAGCATAGTTTCCCATGTTTCAAGCTTGTCATAAAATTAAACCAATTTCAAGCATAGTTTCCCTTGTTTCAAGCTTGTGTAAAAATGAAACCATTCTCACTTTATCCTACGTGATTTCCATTTTTATCAGCATGTTTCTACCAAATGGGCCTTATTTTCCTCTTTCCATCATCACCATCTTCTTGGCTGATCATACTCTTTCACTTAGTTATTTTGCCCTTTCCTAAGGAACCGCTGCGATGAGTGGTCTTATTAGCCCACCTCTTGACCTCTATGTGTTTTGAGCAGTTCCATCATGACCAGAGCAAGTTGCTACCTTTTATACCACTCATTCCTCTAGGAGGGGTCCTCTTTCAACCTTTTTTAGACTCCCTAAACATGAAAAGGTTATCGAGCACTTGTCTTTTCCAACTAGTTAAAGCAAATGAAAAGACGTCTACTCAGTATACATTTAACCCTTTTTCCGGACTGAGATAAACTATCTATGAAAATGGAATACCTTAGTCAAAAATGGCTCAGAGATTCTCCTAAGTACTATTTTCTACCTTTTTAGACTCAAGAGACTATCAACCTTTGGAGTTTTCTTTTTTGCCTCTTTTTGAAACTCTCTAAACATGAAAAAGGAGCCAAGTGAGACCTTCGATAAACTCGTAATAACATCAAATAACGATGGACTCTGTTATGAAACCAGCTCAAGAAAATATAGAAAATATAGATCAACACCTTAGAATTCAGCCTCTTCGAGGGGGCAACCTCCTTTACATTGTATAAATGAACAATTCTTGGATGATACAAATGACAAAACCTCCTTTCTATATATAGGAGTCTAAGGAGTCACAATATAACCTAGCCGACCTAATAATAATAATATAAAGCCACAAAAATAACAATAGAGGGATTCTATGGGGCACAATAATAACAATATGGGGGCAATAGGGGCACAGCAATATTAATAAGGGGTACAACTACCATAGTAATGGGGTAATCACTAGTATTATAGGGACCCAACATTTGGACTGTGTTGTAATATAAAATATTGAGCTATGTAGATATGAATTGATAAACCTAACATTGATGCCTTACCATGACAAGTAATATGATGAGTTTCTTGCTTTCAATTAACTCGTATGACTGTGACATTAACAATGACAGTGTTGACAAGTAATGTAATGGGACAAGAAGTGAAATAATCCCCCTTGTAAAATATGTGAGTTGAATACCTCCATCTTGTGAATAATAGAAGTAAGGGGATGGAGTCCTCATTTCATAGCTATGATATAGGACATGAATTAGTGGTGTGTAATGCTTACTCCCAAATGGTAACCCTTCCAAATTCTACTTAAAATATTACAAATGTAAGTGGACTTGTTGAATTTAATTCACTTAAAAATTACCCACTTTTGGAGTGAAAATTAAGATATTATTCTTAATTTTGTAATTAGGATGAATATTCTTTTGGAAATATCCAAAAGGTGACACATAGGGATGTCGAGTAATCCTTTTTTTTTTTTAATTACATTGAAAAAAAGGAAAGGATGCCACATTGGTGGTTAATAATGACTAATTTTATGAAATTAGATTTTTTATTTTTATTTTTATTTTATTTTATTTTTTGTGAGTTAGATTGCTAGACTTATATATTTTACATATAGATGAAACCTCCATGAGATATTTTTTTGATGGGGAAATAACATTATATAGAAATACTATTGAAAGTCTATTAAATCCTAGTGAAGTTTGATTCACTATGTTAGTTAGCTCTAGAAGGAGGTTGAGTAATTCAAAACTAAACTCCCTTGTCAAAGGATGAAAAGTATAGTAGGTGAGAAAAACCATCTACTAAAACATATTCTATTGTTGGTTTTATTATAGTTCTTTGTTGATCCCACATAACTTAGTGTTATTAAGGGATAAATGTTTTCCTTGAGTGTGGTGTTATTAAGGGATAAATGTTTTCCTTGAGTGTGGTTGGCCAACCCATCAAGTCGGTCCCACAAGAGGCACTTGAATCCCCCTAAAAGACTATATAAAGGAGAGGTATTCAACCTCATTTCATTCACACAAGTAATTCACTCTCTTCAAGAAGTATGAGGAAAATTTAGAGCAAGAAAGAGGTGAAGGATAACAAGGAAAACAAGATGGTCTATTTTTTTGGCTTGTGCATCAATTCTTTGTTTGGAAACCTCTCACGTATGGGATGGAATTTATCTCTATTCAAATTTCGAGCTAGAGAAGAGTAGACGATTGAGTTACAAAGAGAAGCATTGGCTTTTGGGTGATTGGCCTATCACTTGGTGAGTTGTCTTGATCAAATTTCTTGGAAGTCTTCCTTTAATTTCTATAAGAAGAGAAGTTTTTGGGTTTTTCCCCTGTGGAGGGGTTTTGACCTGGCCTAGGCCTATTTCTAGTGTTCTCATTTTCATTGTGATCTTATTTATTGGAATTGTCTTGATGATGAACAAAAAATAATAACGATGATGATGAACTAACATTATATCATAAAAAATTTCAATATAACAAGAGAAAACATTATAAAAGAAACCCTAATTCTGTTTGCTCTAGTTTCTCTCAACATCTATGGTCTTCGAATATTTACAATGTAGAAATAAAAAATTGCTTGAAATCAATGCAACATAAAACTAAATCATGCACTCGGTAGCCAAGCACTTGGTGGGCTAAAGTTGAGCAATCCTTTGACGAGTTTTTTTCGCATATATCACTCCAACCCTAGTTAATATTTCTAATCCATATATGCACATGAAAGTACTTTTAAAACAAATGAAGGAGGAGAAGTTATATGCAATAAATAATTAATAAAATAGAAGAAAAATGATACTAGTGCCTTATGCCCAATTAATAGAGTAAGAGTTTCTCCTACTTCTGTGCATAAAAAATGACAGTGTGTGGTCTTTCAGTCAAATACAAACACAATTTTCAAAGAAAGACAAATACTACATGAATTTTTTTCATGGAAAATTTTATTATTTCCTATAAAACTTTATATAACTCCCACTTGACCAAGACATACAACACAAATATCAAACAAATTTTGTGTTCTCACCTAAATCCTTACCATTTTGAGGTGTTTGCTTCAAATAGTTGTCCCACTTCAACATTTGAATTGATACTAGTTGTCCTACACATATTCATGAGACCAATGAGGCAAACTTAGATTAAATTTGACAAAATATGAAATTTAATTGCATGAATAAATTACAATTAAAAGGAATTGGGTGCATGAATACCTGAATGAGCTCCCATTGGTTTTGAGAATAAATTGTTAGAGTAGTTTAATATTGGATCAAACCTCCCTCCACTCGATGAAGCAACAATGGAGTCAACATTGAATTTGTGGTTTATTTGTTGGATTGAGGGTGTTTTGCTCCAAGATTATCCAAATCCTAATTTATTATCTACTGAACATGGCTAACCACATGAAGGTGGAAGCTCTCATGCTCATCCCTCCCCCCCCTCACATCACTATTAATTCCCTAGTACCCAAACTATCTACTATATAGGAAATAGTTGAAAGCAAGACATTAAGATACATAAAAAGACAAATAGCAAACATTCATTCATTCATTCGTAAATCCACAAAATATTTCATCTCAATGAATTTTATCATAAAAAATATGTTTACATAATATGAAACAAGGTCATGTACATAAACATACATATAGCAATTATTTATCAACATATAACATTCATTCATTCATTCATTAATCATAGACAAAAAATACTTCATCTCAAAAAAAATGCCATCAAAAATATGTTTTCATAATATGGCACATGATATTTATAATGATATAACTAGTACAATCATTTCTTTTTCTTTTTCTTTATTTTTGATGGCCTAGTCGTGTACTCATGACATCGTCGAGGCTACCGCAAGAGGGGTGGATTATCAACTGTAACAAGTAATTAAAATTAAAATTGATATTTTATATATTATTTTATAAAATAAAAATCTTAGAGTTTCTTTACCTCGTGCACTAGTCGACATTATTGGAATGATTGTTATATTTTCTACTATATTTATTGTAACTAGTCTATATATTGGTTGGATTTTCTAATCTATATTAGTCTAACAAAATTCTAACATATATTAGTTTTCAATTCACAATAGTTTGTGATTATGATGAAAATTTAAGTACATATGAGTGTAATGTCCATGATCAGATGTATGAATTGTCCTCCGCACATTGCCCATCAATGATTATAACCTTGAATGGGATAGCACTGGTCTGTCATCACCATCTCAAAATGAACTGGGAGATGAAAATTTACCATGTCTGTCATCATCATTTCACATTGTATCATACATGACCCCTTCTACAGATTATATGCATGAATTTATGGTAGTCCATCCCCTCTACCTAGCCTATGATTGATGTGAGAACAAGTGACCAAAGCACAATTTATAAGTAGGGGATATTGTCAACAAAGATCTGTCAATTGTCATTTATTCACTTATCATCACAATCAATCATAGGATAGGTAGATGGGACAACCTTCCATAAAATCATGCATATAATCTATAGAAAGGGTCATCCATGAGATAGTGTGAAGTGATTATGACAAAAATTGCAAATTTTCATTTGCTAGGTCATTTTGAGATGATGAGATAGACCAATGCTAACCCATTTAAGGTTTTAATCATTGGCAGACAATTTGGGGAGGACAATTCATACGTCCCATCATGGACATTACACACATATTACTTAAATTGTCATCATAATAAAAAATGGTTGTGATTAGGCATTGAAGCAAGAGTAGCTAGCACCTAAATTAAGATTGTGGTAGTGTATCATGGAGTGGAATAGAGATACAAAGTAGTAGATGGTTGAAGTATCATGGGCACAGATTGTGTAAATGATTAGTTTAACATGAGAATTTTATTATAGGATCTTGGTTTTTGTAATAGAGTGAATTGACTTATATCACGAATTTATAAAATATATGGTATTCTACGCCCTCATATTTTAGGTTAGTGAACGGGGAATATCAAGCCCAGGTGGGATATCACATCCCCGCTGTATAGCCTAACCATACTTGTCTCTGTATCTGTATGGACCAAAGTGATGTTTTACTGCCCTATCTGTGCTAGCGAAGATGGATCAACTATGAATCTGTGATGATTGTATTGGGCTATAAATCTATTAACGACCCATCATATTGATTTCTAACCAAAGCCATGGAAGGATCTAAATCTCAAGAAAGTGTCAAAGATTAAAGAGAAATTAAGTTAATATTTAAACTAACTCTCTGCCCTATATTTCTCAACATGGTAGCAGAGCTAGGTTTTGAATTGAGGGTAGAAAATAAGATCAACTTGGCACCATCTCATCTCAAGAGTGAATTCTTTAGTCTAAATTTGTGAAGGAAAGAATAACAAAAATATGGCTACAATTAATAGCCCTAATTGTAGAGATAAGGTTGATAGTATACGTAGAAAGGAGCAAGGAGTTTTGGAGGGATATAAGAACTTTTCTTAATGAAGGATAGCTAGAAGACCTTCTCTTTTTGGACCAATCCTATCAAACAAGAAAGTGAAGTTCTGGGATCATTCTACTAGCCCTCTTCTCAGTGACATAACCTCAGACTTACTCAAGAAGAGCGAGAGATTAAGGACTTTGATCTTGATGTACCAAAAGGCTATTTGATGAGCTTACAACATGTACTTTAATCTACCACCTTCAAGACTAGAATTAGACAACCTACCTGTAGATACAACTAGATCCCAAGCCATTTCGTCAATAATCCATTCTAAACCATGAAACCTTGATTCTAAGGATCACATACCTTCTTGTGATTTCCCTATAAAATTATGGCACAAAATTAAAAAATAAAAATACAATTACCAGAGATTTCAAAGGCAAGATACTACAAAAGAAATTAGGTAAAGGTGCATTTCACGAAACTATAACTACAACAGTGATAGTGAATTTATATTTTCAAGGGTTTACCATCGGTGTCATGGTATGCACTCACGTACAAGATACAATATCAGTTGCTATTAAATAATTGTACAGTCTTCATTGGTGGAACCTGTCTTAAGGAAGCAATGAGGATGAACATATCATCCTAGCAGAAATGTTTTCCTCCTATTCTATGGAAAGAAGAGCCTAAAAAATTAATAAAGGATGTTCCCAAGAAATGATGTGAACAAATAAACATTCAAAACAAGGCAACACATAAGATATTTATATCAATAAAGAACATAGGTCGCAGGATGTGAAGGACAAAACATGTTGAGTAATAATTGAACAGATGATGTGAAACCTCTTTCTTGTGTAACTTGCAATCCAACTCATGCATAATGATCATACATAATGAAATGGTGGATTGTTAGATCCAGAAAGAAGCACAATCATATTGTATGTAGAACAAGAGAAGAGGGAGCTTAAAAACAAACATAATGCAGAATGGTGAAAAATATCTACTAGACATCATCTAGGAGGATAGAAAGGCTAAAACATGCCAGTATATGGAGGGTTACTAGAAAGTTGCAAGGTGATATTAATGCAATAATGTCTGTAGCCCCCATATTCCATTCTTTACTTAATTTTGGGTGGTAAAAGCATGTGGTATATTATTAACATGAGAAATAATGTTACTAAACCAAAAGAAAGAACACGAAAAAAATGCAAGGCTAACTTACAGTGAAAATGAGTCATGACTAAAAAGTTAGACCTGCAAATTAAAATAAAAGTATTGTGCAATAGGTGCTTAAAATCCATGTGATGACAATGGACATTTTTGCTAAACATAGATTCAAATTGTACATTGAAATCATGCATCCATAGTTTCAATATACCATACAATCCTGTTGTTGCTAGATTAGACTAAAGTCAAGGAGGATTACAAACCCAAATAAGGACACAAGGACAAACAAAATCTCATTTTTTCACGACATAAAATTAGAAATGAAATATTAAACTCAAGATTCAAGGGTTTGTTAGAGATTTCCAGGTAAGATATTATCAACACAAAATCAACATTTTAAAAGGAGGTGGCATATTTTTGGATATATATGGTAGATATTTTCAAGCACCTTTGTTTATATTTAAAATTTGGATATGCCTTATATAAATATGAGGTAGCACTGACAGTTTTGGTCTTCATCCCTAATTTATAGGGATTTTTAGACCTTTTGACCATCGAAATCTAGAAGGAGTTAAGATCAGATCTTCAGGGAGATGCTTCAATAAGATAGTTCTAACATGATCCCTATGAAAATGAAAGATGTTCTGCAATGGTAGATCTTTTGTGGGGACCTTAATTGGAGATTTTGAGAACTATGGAGTTGAGATAAAACACCACAACAGACCAAATGACCTTGGGTTCACAATGGAGCATTGAAATATTATTAAGCATTTCACCAAGGATTCATTTGCATCGTGACCTTCCACCATTGAATGGCTAAATTTTCAAAGGAATGAGACTGGGTGAAAGTCCCAGGTGATTTTGATAGAATAATTAACCATCACACCCAAACCCTAGCCAAAGGAAGTTCACTTTATGTAGTTCAATTTGCAAATGATAGCATAGTTGCAAGTAAATGAAGGAAGAACCTATAATCAACTTCATAAATTATATATATGCCCTTTAAATGATATAGTTTCATGTTGCTCTTGTACTCACCTTTAATTCATTTAATTTCTTGTAAGGGTGCTTTTTGCACCCATCTCTTTTGCATGGCTATTATTGTTGGTTGTAGTTACTAATCTCTCACCTATTTTGGTGTTTAGTGGACATTAATACAAATTTCAATTTAAGTGAGAGAAGTGTTGCACCCTTGTCATCATAGTTAGTCATTTGAACGATGATGCTACAATAGATTATTTTTCTCTAAGCCTACCTTCCATTGATAATGTCGGATGTCATGTCGATTTATGTTCTCATCACATGGTTCCTGTTACCATAAAAAATGATCAATATTTTTGGGGGTGTCCCAGTTTTAAACAATGAAAGGAAGGCATGCTCAAGGACAAACATAGGAGCATTTTCATGGTAATTTGAGCAACAAATCAACTCGAATATGAAGTTGTCTAAATTATTTCATAATCATATGTTCATGGTGATTAGCTATCTTATAAGAACACCAAGGGATTGTAGCAGGCCACTTAAAAGGTTACACAACTTCTACAAAAGTTCTTCAAAATAATTTGTGGTGTTAGAGACTGCTCAAATATGCATATTAATGTACTTAAGAATGTCAGAAAATTGGGAGATCTGCACAAAAATATGAGATTCCATTGAAACCTTTTTTAACTCAATTACCATTTGGAAAATAGACAACTCACCTTGTCAATACATTTCTTATCCAAGCAAGAAGAATAAAAGATAAATATGCTATCATTGCAATTTAATTCTTAACAAAGTAGGCTGAAGATGAATCTATCAATTCAAAATATGAACAAGGCTAATTTCCTCCTTCCATGTGGAAAAGACATCTTAATTCAATCAAGGTTTCTTTACTGAATCTTCATTTTCTAGGGCTTTCCTTATTGGGATAACCTACTTGTACAACTATGTTTATGTGATTTTGTTTCTTGTTTCTCTTGTACTCACTTTTCATTCATTTTATTTCTTGTCATGGTACTTTTTGCACCTATCTCTTTTTGTTGGCTATTATTGTTGGTTGTAGTTACTAATCTCTAACCTATTTTGGTATTCAGTCGACATTAATACAAATTTCAATTTCTATAATACAGTAAATTCTACGATTTAAATTTTACATTCAAGATTTTGTCTTCAAGTTTTAGGGATGTCTTATTTTTCCATACAAAAACAAAATAATCTACCTTATAAGCACCTAAAGGGATTTCAGTAGGCCACTTAAAAGGTTACACAACTTCTAGGAAAGTTCTTGAAGATAATCTGTGGTATTAGACAGTGCTCAAAGATGTACATTAATTTTCTTAAAAGTGTGATAGATGTCAGAAAATGGGGAGATATGCACAATAAGATGAGATTCAATTGAAACCTCTTTAACTCAATTACCATTTGGAAAACATGAAATTCACTTTTTCAATACATTCCTATCCAAGGGCTTTGGAAAAACTCTAATAATATGGTAGAATATCTATCCCATTAGAAGGGTCTTAGCCTAGAAAAATATTAGGGCATATCCTGAACCTTAATTACATAGGTGATTCCAATTTAATAATGGCCACACCCATAAAACGATAAGGGTGTATTTATGGAGCTCTTTCTTGATACAGGGTGTGACAAATATGCACCAATAGATCTGTTTTTAGACTCTGACCAAAGAATAATATATATCCTCACCATAGGCTCTATAATTTTTGTGACTAAAGTTACAACTACATATGTTGATAACTCCCCCAAAGTACTTTGGAGCACATATTAGTGAAGGAGTTCCTGCAAAATCACCTTGAGTTTTTGGAAGGATATATCTCAATACCCACTACAAACAAGACTTCTATGAGGATGCGATGTCTCGTAGTTAGGGTAGATATGAGTGACAAGTATGATATGCAAGCCACATTAAGGACTACAATATTAATATTTCAATTCAAGGTATATATAAGGGGTAAATATTCCATATCAAATCTTCTTGTAAAGAGCATGAAACCAATGATCAATCTCCAATAATTGGGCATCTCATCTTTAGTGAAGTTTATTTCTTAATCAACTAATGAAATGATGAGAATATATAGAGAAAGAGAGGAGCATATGTAGGATCTGTAGCTTCAGGACCCATAACTAAAACAATAGGTGGAGAATTTGGGAAGGATAAGGCCGTGTTAATTCAATAGATGGAGGCAATGGATAAAAAGGCATAATGGAAGGTGAAAGAAAGTTCAACCACAGATGCTTTAGTAAATAAAATGATAGATAATATTTACTTCATTAAGTATCTAATTTAAGAAGTAATTTATGGATTCCAAGGAATTAGGTTTAAGGTCAATGAAATTCTATGGCTCATGGAGGATGATCTAATCACATATTGGAGGAATTTCTATAACATATCCCCAAGGTAGTCCTCCTTCTGCGAGAGGATAGAATTGAAATCTAGAGAGTCAATGCAACAATGTCATAGATCAAATAGACGAGACATGGGTTGATAAAGTTGGAAATGTGAGTTCAGAGCCTATGCCAAAATTCTTCTTTCAAGGATATACCATGTATCTTGTCTTATTACAGCTTCACAAGATCTATATTGTGTAATGAAACCACCGAAACAATAAACATGATTTGCATAACTATAGCATGAACATGTTACATAACAACTCATGAGTCTCACACATGATTCTTAATCTTTCTCCCAATAACTATATCAAAATATTGTTATAGATTTTTTTGATTGAGGAAAACTAAGAACAGATTGTAAAAGGCAACAAAAGGGTTTCCTAGTGTGCTCTTCTACATATTTATGTCATGGTTATCATATTCAACCCCCTTTTACCCCTTCATTGGTCCCTCTTTTTGTCTAGGATTTCTCTAACCAACAAGAGTTGGAGCGTTGTGGTGTAATTGTAAGTTCGAGAAATTGCCACACACATAGCCTAGTTTCTATCCTATATGGAGTCTGGACATGCTCAATGCCAAAGTAGTCAATTTCAGGCACAAGTCCTCAATGCATTTACATGTTGATGATAAATACCTTGGAATTTTACACCAAATAGAGTAATAAATAAATAAAATGGAGAAAGTGCATGCAGACCCCCTTGCAAATACACCAACATTACAGAGAAATTGTTTCTCCTAATGAAAGATTAAATGTTGAATATGCATAAAAACCATTGACCTTGTTCTGAGTTCCTCAAACTGTTCCTCGTGTTCAGTTATGTTGAAGAATGTAACTAGTTTTTGGTCTTCATAATTGTATTTGAGTCAATGAAATATATCTTTCAAAAGAAAGAAAAAGAAATTTATTATTAAAGAAATTGACTTATTAAAGCATGGGTTTCATGCTTGGGCCAATTGCTTTTAGGTCAAAGTCTCCATTGAAGACATCTAGGGTTCATGCTAAGTGTCCTTGTCCATGTCATAATGTAAAAGAACCTTCTTGGGCTCTATTTTCCAAAGAATATATTTATTTTATTGTAAAATTGGTCAATTATGCCTCCTCCACCAAGTTGACCTCAAACTGAACAAATCAACCTAAACTGAGGGGAAGAAAAACTGTATAAAGGAAGAAATTTGACCTCATTTGTCACTCTCACTCACCAAGTTTGATTTGCAATTGTTGGGGTAGTAAAAAGTGTGAAATTCAAGGAATAAGGTGGGAAGGGATAGTGAAGGAGAAGAAGGTATATTTCAAGTACAAGAAGTTGAAATTCTCTCTCTCTCACACACACATGTGAAGCTTTCAAGTTGTTGAAGTGGCTGAAAACTGCAATACTAAAGTTGGGCTGAAATTATGTAGATGGGGTCAAAGTTCTATAATTGGGAAGCCAAAATTCTGAGTTGTTGTTGGGCTGAAGCTGCTCGATAAAAAAGGACTACTAAATCATCTTGGAAGGTTGACTTGGTGGAGGAGGAAGGTTTGTTGGTCTAGGGTCTTGGTCTATCTCAATTTTAATTATAATGTTATGCAACCATCTCATAGAATAGAAGAAGAAATAAATCAATGACTTCAAAATTAGCCTCTTCGAGGGAGCAACCTCCTTTACATTACACAAATGAACAATTCTTAGATGATACAAATGACAAGAACTCCTTTTTATATATAGGATTCTAAGGGATCACAATATACTCAGAGCCTACATAACAATAATATTGTAAGGGTGCAACAATAAGAATAGTGGGCTTCTATGGGGAACAATAATAACAATATGGGGAATACATGGGCACAACAATAAAATAAGGGGGTTGCAATAATAACAATAAGGGGCTACACTAGTAGTATAGGGACCTAACATGCCCATGTCCTTCAAAAAAGTGTTTTCCTCAATGCTTGAGTAGTTCTAGATGCTTTTGTATAAATTTCTCATCCTCCCATGCAGAATATTCATCGGTTAAGTTCTTCCACTTGATGAGATACTCTGAAATTGATCGATTTTGTAGTTGTCAGGTTCTTATTTCCTTGAATGCTTCAGGTTCCAATATGATTTTTCCTTCCTCGTTAAGTTATGGCAATATTGTTTGAAATGAGAGGTTGTTAATTATAACCTTGTTTAAGCATGAAACCTGGAATACTGGGTGCACTTGGGAAGATGCAGGAAGCTCCAATTTGTATGCCATAATACCAATATTTTGCAACACCTTGTATGGACCATAATACTTTGGTGATAATTTATTATCCTTCTTAGCTTGCTTGAGGGACATTTGTTTGTATGGTTGTAGCCGTAAAAATACCTAGTCACCTACATAAAAAATAAACTCACTGCGCTGTTGATCTGCATTTTGTTTCATTCGATTTTGTCCCAAAGTGAGGTTATCCGTTAAGAGTTGGAGAACTTGTTGTTGATGCTTGATGTGATCTTCCATGCTTGAACCTTAGAATATTCTCTTAACTATGATGTGATGGATGGTGGATGATATCCATAAAGTGCCAATGCATTACAAGATAGGGTTGGATTCATTCCTTCTTTCTCTGGGGGTTCCTAGTGTATATCCTCTTCTTTTGACATTTCATGATCCTTTTCTTCCTCATCTTCAAAATCTATGTAAAATAATTTCTTCTCAGCACACTTATGACCGTTAGTGTATTTGCTATCACAACTGTAATAAAGCCATTTTTTCTCTTTTTTCCTCCAACTATTGTGGTGTCAACCTTGTAGGTTGTGGAAGGCTAGGAGTAGCAATACTTTCATCTTTATAGTTGTGAGTGGTAGATTTCCTCATTGCCATAATTTCTCTTTCCACTTTTTTGGCCACCCTGAATGCCTTCTCCAATGAATCAGGTTCCCAAAGGCAATCCTCAGGTTGGATTTTATCCTTTAAATTCCCTATGAAGACATCAATCCTATGCCCCTCTGTAATATAATTTACCCTTATATTCAATTTTTTTAAGTCCTCCATGTGCTCCTCCATTGAACCCTTTTTTTGGAGATTTATCAATTGGCTAAAGAAGGTGTTTCTCTTTGTATCTTCATAATGTGCCATCATTTCCTTTGTAAAATTGACCAAGTGACAAGTGGTTTACGAGAACAAATCCATCTATACCATACAAACTGATTGGGTTCTAAATATAAAGATTCAATATGTACCTTTTGTGAGGGTTGCACATCATGTAGATCAAAATATTGCTCCATTTGTAGTATCTAAGTTACCAGATCCTTTCCATCAAACTTCATCATATCTATATTTGGAATATGGTGGGTCTTCAATTTAATTTTAGATTCTATGAAATCATGATTACCATTTCTTTTTTTCTCATCATGAGTTTCCTCTACTGCCTTTTCATCATTAGGAAGCTTTTCTACCTTTCTTGTCTTTCTTCAAATATTCCATGTTTCCTTTCAATTCTGAAATTTCGGCATGTAGTAGCCCTCCGAGTCCTCTTTCCAACTCCATAAGTATAATTGATATTGTAATCCCCAAGAATGAGTTATGCCCAATCTCCCACGATGACCTGATTATAGACTAGTTCAGTAGATCAAACTTGTATGATGTGCCACATGTCATTGTTTCGACCTTGGCCCTAAAAATGATACCCAATAAATTAGAGTTTGTCCTATTTCTGTCACTTTTTATGAACTTTGAATCTGATACTCAAAGATAAAGTTATGACAAATTTCCCTAGGTCACGTGTTTGAGATGGAATTATGGAGCTTGCACAAACCCTAACTTCCTCAACTCATATCTTTGAAAAAATAGCAAGAAAAGATCTTACATTCGGGCATGAACTTCATCAAGATTTCATCTCAAATGGGATTTAATTTTAGCTTCTGAATATTTGTACAAAAATTTTATAGCAAAAATTCCATGATGTCCTGTTTGAAGTAGCGAAACCCTAGAATCCAAAGCTCTGATACTAAATGTTATGCAACCAACTCACATAATATAAGAAGAAATAGATCAACGACTTCAAAATTAGCCTCTTGAGGGGGAAACCTCCTTTACATTACACAAATGAACAATTATTCGATGATAAAATTGGCCAGACCTCCTTTGTATATATAGGAGTATAAGGGGTCACAATATAATCAGAACCTGCATAGCAATAATATTATAAGGGCACAACAATAACAATAGTGGGCTTCTATGGGGCAAAATAATAACAATATGGGGACTACATGGGAACAACAATACAATAAGGGGCTACATTAGTAGTATGGGGATCTAACAAATTATCTCACGCACACACACATGTGAAGCTTTCAAGCTGCTGAAGGGGACAAAATTATGTAGCCGGGGTCAAATTTTTGTAGCTAGGATGTCGAAATTCTGGGTTGCTACTGGGTTGACGCTGTTGGATAAAAAAGGGCTACTAAATCATTTTGTAAGGCTAACTTGGTGGAGGAGGAAGGTATGTTGGTCTAGGGTATTGGTCTATCTCAATTTGAATTTACTAAAGGAAGAGTTATGATTATGTTTTCCTTTATAAAGGGTTTTTATCCTGTGGTGAAGTAAAATTATAAGTGTGGACACAAACACATTCCTCTAGCCCGATAATGGGTCTAGCCACAACAGATACATTCTATGGAAGATTTCCTTAGGTTAGAATCAATCAAGAGGGCCTACCTCTTGGTCCACTTATCATGCTTGATGATGTCCTTGCTTGCTCGCTCCGGCTATCTCTCGCTTCCTTCTTCAAGTACCTTAAACAAGTAAACAACAACAGACATCAAATGTGATAATAGACAAATTACAATTCAACCTACTTAAAAAGTCAAGAAACATTAAGCCATGAATATGTAATATTAAAAAACATGTAGGAAATCAATCAATAGTTTCATATATTAATATCAAAGAGAGATTACAACCATTCATCTTGACTTTGCGGTCCTCCTCTGAGAAGATCAGGTTCCCACACACTTTTGCTAGCATTCCATGATGGCTTCAATAAACAATAGTTTTAAATCTCTTCCCTTTAGGCTTCACTCCAAACCAAATCACACTTCTCCCTCACACAGCTAGATAGCTACAACTAGTAATAGCTTGTTGTCTACTCCAAGCCAAAATAGCATAAGCACACCAATATCAACATTCTAACTAGCTTGTGCTTGGGAAGAAGGGAGGTTTATATAGGAAAAATGGATGGGATATGGATCCTCTTCTCATGGGAGAAGGTCTTATCCCTTGAGGTAGTTCCATCATTATAGGGGAAAGGAGCCCAAACTGTCATCCTTGACCCCATCCGACCAAACCATTTACCAGACTTCCGTTACGAAGCTGCTAGAGCTGGAAGCTTCGGCTCCTAATTTAAAAAACTTTCCATAAAAGGACCGATGTGACTGGAACATAGCTCAGTCGCTCTAGATGACATGAGGAGTAGTGCTAATCTCTTCACATCGATGTGGGGAAGACAAAAGTCATTAGTGTTGGTCTTGTAAATTGGGCAAAACAGAAATTTTAGGGGAAATGGTGCAAAAGGGAATTGATCTGCTCATGAAGAGGGACACAATGGGAGTTTCTTCATGAAGGCAAAGCATGCGGGGTTCACTGTAGAGGTCCTCTAGGATCAAGGAACAGGGAGTATAGGGACAGTGACAAAATGTTGTGTAACAATCCTTGGCTAAGTGCGTACATCTGGTGTCCTTGATCTCTGTGTTTTGGTTTTGGTAATTTCTTGACGAACTAAGATAAAAGAAGAACATAAGAAAGAACATAAGAATTCAATAATATCACAAGTAAGTATCAACTAGAGAAAATATTTAAGCCTTTCTGATTTTCTAACAAGTTCTTCAAACATAAATACCCATGTGGTTTAAAATTACAAAAAAAAAAGTACAACCAAAGAAAAATGTCGCAACAACGGCCAAACCCACGAAGCACAAACCCACTGAAGCCATGGAGGAGCTGTGAGTAATAGGGAAAAAGAGAATTTTCCTACTAAAAGTACGTTGGAGAACAAACCTTATTCAAGAAGAAGGCCACCTCCCGACTTTGTCACTCCTCAATACAATATACAATAAGAACTAACTAGATCTTTAGAGAAATCCTAGCCAGAAAATATCCATCATGGCTTTTTGTCTAGGGAATTGGTACCTTGCCTTTTGGGAACCTCTTCATCCATCTCTTCTTCATCATGTCTAGCATCTGGCTGGGAAGGTTCTATTTTCTATTTGTTGTTTTCTAAAAAATGCAGTGAGAAATGAAGTTCAGAAAAATAAAAGGAAGTCCATTGTTATGATTAGCATGGATTGTTATCTTCTCATATGGGGGTTTAGTTTTATTGCTTGCAAATATTTCTCATATCCTTCCTGAAGAGGAATATATTGCATCCATGCTATTGGACATGATTCTTTGAGTTGGAGAAATCTCTTATAGCATATGTAGAACATTTACTTTAGGGATTTATGGGTGTGCTAGAAAATATTACGATCATTGTAATTGTATTTAGGGGTACACAGGAGTATAATATTCATAATTGGGTGGAATATTTTCTTTTCAAATAGCTTGATTACCGTGGCATGTCTATTACCCCCATTTCCCCTAGTAGACATAACCACCTGTGTATGATGCCTCTACAACAGATTTAGTTTCCTTGAAAGTTATTATGGATTCCTTTCATAAACATAAATATATTTTGATCCAAGGGTTCCATGTCTTGTCACACTGTCAAAAATATTTTGAATTATTGAGTCACTTTCATATTGATAATTTAAAATTCAATCCTCTGCATGGAGAAGATCAACTTAGTTTTCATTTTTTTTTTAAATGTAAGTTGCAGAGGTATGATATTGATAAATTGGTTGCTAGAAGTTATAATGGCATGGGTCTTTTCAGCTAGACAATAAAGGGAATCCTAAAGAACTTTCACTTGAGAATGTAGACTTTTAGCTTATTCCTAGAGAATTATCTAATTCTCAACAACAATTACTACTACCTAAGTATGCTTCCTTAGATGAGGTGAAAGGTTGGGTGTATTGTATAGTTAGAGATCAACATGACTCTTGTTTTATACAAAATGTTAAGCATGGGTGTAATTGGACAATGGTTGTGGTTCCATGCTCAGAAGGATTTATGGACTCTCATGAAACTCACAGAACATTTGTGCTTTCAATATAGAAAATAACCACCATCAATGGAGCTATTTATGTGAAACGAATAGTAGCAACAAGGTATCAAAAGCTCACATCATGCAACAAAGTGCTAGACGAACCTGATTATGCCCTCAGGAGGAAGCAAGTTCAATTATGGAAGTTACTACAGGAATGCCCTACAACTAGAAATTTTGAGGATTTCTTGTAGTAGCCTATTTTCATATGATTTTTTCGCAATACATTTGCATTCAACTGAAGCTGAAACAAAAAAATTCTGCAACATGGTTTTTTTACCCATATAGAAATTTGAGTAACATGCAGACAAAATTTCGAGAAAGTGCATAATGAGGAATTTATGGAAAAGAAATTAAATAAGATTTTTATATAAATTCCAAAAATTCCTATAGTTTGCAAATTACAAAAGAATATTGAAATTGTTGTACCAACACTTATGTTGGTCATGATAGATTCCTACTCTTTTCTAATAGTCATTGGATATATAGAAAACATATTCAAACTCCAACATGTGTGTGATAGTAGTTGAAAATGATAAAGGAGGTGTGGAAGGAAGCCAAGGTTACACAAAGTGACACCTTCAAACTTACCAACAATTTACAAAAGCTACATTAGTTTAAAAAAAAAAAAATAACGAGTGAAAGCAGCAGTTGTAAACTATGAATTGTTTTTTAAGTTTATAGAGATCATCGATAGTAAAGATTTTTGTGTTCTTTACAAGATTCAATTTGTTAATCTTGCAGGCTCTTTGTTCAACATCTTGTGCCAGAATCAATTTGTGTTGCTATAAAGGCTTGTTCGAACATAGGATTCTAGTGGAAGGGCTTTCTGGTTTTCCTATTATTTTATTTTGGGTTAGTTGTAGTGCATTGGTCCAAGAATCAATTTAATTTAATTATGAGCTTCTTTGACATAGTCAAACTCTGAAGATTGGAAAAATAGTTGCAAGAGAATAATTCAAGTCATTTTTAGAAGGAATGATATACACTTCCTTCTATTCTAAGGAATTGTACAAAGAAAATAAGATGCACACCAAATTCCTAAAGGAATAAAGTTGTTCCACAAAGATACCAAAGCCCGAGGACAAATATTTTAGGAAAAACCCAAATGGAAGTTGATTTGGCCATATTTTCATCTATGTTAAGAAAATTATATTACTAAAAAATTTGAATATATCTTGAATATCTATAAGAAAGTAATAAAACTTTAGAACAAGTCTGTAAAAATAAGATAAGAGGGGTTGTTGAGGATAACTAAGAAAAAATTCAAGGGCCAAAACATTCTGGAATGAGCTGCAATTGAAGAAATAGGTATATGGAATTGATAACATGGGTATATAGTGATTTATATATGTCAAAAGAGTTTATGAGTCTTGTTGAGAGAAAAATTCCACTCAAATCATTGTAGAGGAAATAATCTTCAAGAAGTAGTAGATGCACAAAAAGGAATCAATGATCAAGTTCCTAGCATCAAGTGAAAAAGGCATTGATGGGCTCAAGAAAAGCACTTGAAATGGGGACAATAATTCCTTACATTGCATTTAAATGGGCTCAAGAAAATCACATTGCTTCCATACTCAACCAAATGGCCATAGGGGTTTTTCCAAAAGTGTGGACAACAATAGAATTAGAACGAAAGAAGGATTGTCAATGAATTTAGGCTAGATTTCAGTAAGAAGATAAATTGGGATGTATGCACAATGAAAAAACTCCAAGAAGATGGAATGAAATTGTCTCACTCAAGGAACACATAACACCAGTGTTGTTATACAAGAATGAGGCATGGGCACCAAGCTCTACTGGATAAACTGGAGGAATCATATTGAGATGCCAAAGAAATACTTGATGGCAACTTTCCATAAAATATAGGTAAGGACTCCATATAAAACACTTCTTGCAGAAATAGGATTATGCCCAAGGAATATAATACTATGAAGACAAGTGGTGGAAGCTACAAGCAACAAAAATATGACCAACAAGATCCACCAGGAAGATTTCAAATGAGTAAAATACATTGGACCAACAATGTAAGAGGTGGTTCGATAAATGGTATATAGCACAAGAAAGTTGCATGGTATATAAATAGGAGCTAAAAATACACATACAAGAATGTTACAGTAAAGGTGAGAGGAAACGCAACCCCAAGAAGAAGTAACAATGCTACAAGCATAATTTCATCCTTCAGGGAGAAAACAAAATTTAGGACTACTTGAAGCTAAATCTCCAATGGAGAGAAAACCATTTTTTGGCTTGAATAAGCACCAACTCACACTAATAATAGGTGAGATAGGAACATCGAAAGAACCTAATGGACCTAGGAAAAAAAGATAAACATTTCCTATTGAATTGTGATGCTTATAACTACATCCAGAATGGAGAAAAAATAGAGATCAGCAGTTCCAAGGCAACATTCTAGGAGCACGTTCAAATGAAACAACCAAGAGAGCCTCAAAGATTTTACCAAAATCCAATCTAGCTGGGTAGCTGGGTTGGGAGACCTACCCATGGGTACAAATCCAAATGACTAATCCAAAACTTTTTTGTACCACATATTGGATCATGTACCTTAAATTTATTTTTCTTTCCTATATACAATGGAATGTTTCACCAATTCTAAGCCTTTCTTTCCCATAGGCTATTTGTCGTCATTGACATTTTATCAAACTTCACTTCCACTTTTTTTCCATGTATAAAGTTCAGTGCATGTCAGACAAATGAAAGTTACAAAATCATTGCATTCAAAGGTTAATTATATAATGTCTCATAGAACTTGCTTTAATTTATATTTCATGAAAAGTGGCTTTTGAAAAATGTATTTGTTGCAGCCAAAAGTCCCCATAGTTAGTAGCAAAGGTAGATACCTTCACATTCATGGGTTTGAACCTTTCACTGAAAGTAAATTGAAGCAATTCCATGGTAAACTAAAAAATTTCATGGAAATTTTATAGGACTTAATTTTATCTATCTGCAAGTGAGAAGTGACCCTCACAACTTGTAGTTGCTAAGTCAAAGGGTCACAAGTTTCTAGTCATTGGATCAATATTAGTATTCACTAGTTGAAATATATGAAGCAACTTAAAGGATTGATACATTCTTCCACTGAAGATCTAAAGTATTATAGGATCCATACTATAAAACAACATTTCCTCTCTACCCCTATAGATTAAAATTATATTAATGCTCTCCCAATAACAATGCATGCTTTAGGAAGGAATTCAAAATAAAATCAATATTCAAGGTGAGTTTTGGAGTTTAACTTAAAAAGTTCAAATAAACAAGACAAGCACACATGTTAAGATATCAAATTGTTTACCAAATTTAACATTAAACACAAAACAAAGTGATATGCTCATTTCCAATAACATTGATAGAACAAATAGAATTGATGACTTTGTTAATTGAGCTATACAATTTTTAATGGAATGGAATTCTAGATTTATAAGGAAAAAAAACTACATGCCTTGGAAAGACCCCCCACATAGCATGGTACTCATAACCTACTCAGTTTTCCTTTAGATAGTGGCAATGGTGAGAAGTTATATTTCATTTAGTCATTACTTGCTTCTCAACAAAAATTTTGTAGCTACTCATTACCTGCTTCTTGACAAATTTGTAGCCCAGATAGTTGACAATTTCAATGCAATATGAGAAATAGAAAGTCTACTTGAAGCATCCATGAAATGTAGTGACGGGGCTTCTTTTAAGGTTGATAAAATGTCCTTTTTTGCTTCAGGAGGTAGGTCCAGACAATCCATACCATTACTTGCCAAGTCAACAACCTGAATGTCAAAAATAAGAAACATAAGTAGGTTTACATTTAAGAGCGCAAAAAAACACATTTCCTCTTCAAAGAATAGGTTTGATTAGATGAATGACCCGTTGAATCCAAGGGATTATTGAATCCAAGTTTTTACGCTTCATCAAGAACTACACAATACTTTGCAACATTTCAACAATGGTATTTTTTTACAAGTGCTCTAGGACAGGGTTAGTCCAATTCATAAGCCTAAACAATAAGACATCATCCCCAATACAGAGGACTTCAGCAAATGCAGAGTCTATATCTCCTGTTTTCAGAAGCTTTACAACACATGACCAAACACTCTTGAAAATAGTACCATGTCTTGATCTATTAGAAGATAAATTTTCAGTGCTAGTGTCCAAACTGTTTGGTCTTGAAATTTCTTTTACAGATTCTAACTTTTTTTTTCCATCCTTCCATGAAACCCATATAGAAAATATAGCAAATATACTTAATTAATAGTCTATAGATTGATATTCAATTATTGTTTGGACGAATTCAGTTGCATTTGTTGGATATCCGGTTTACGAAGGAAGTTCCATGTGAGGGATTCGAGGGTTCAAGCATTTGATGTAATGGAGATCCCCAACCGGTAGATCAATAAAAACACATTCATGAGATATCGTGTTGTCAGTCGTAAGGGAGAGGGTTGAGGAAGGGATACCAAATACACGAGGCTAGGTAGAACTTGGCCAAAGTTATTTGTACCATAGCTCAATTTAAGGTTATTAGTCTCAGGGCCATTACCTAGGCTTGCATTCTGTTCAACCTGCACCTGCTAGATTCCATTTTGGGTGCTACAATGGACACAACACACAACATGTATTATGGGTTGGGTTGCCTCTATCTTTCATCCTCGCTCCCACTGCCCTCAACCAAGCACCAACGTAGGGCCAACTAGGGAGAGGCACGATCAAACTGTAAATGCAAACCCCTAAAATCCGAGACGAATTCAACCATAAAATAATAGAGGGCAAATTTCAGGAATGGTAGATGGCGAAATTGCCTCTAACCAGTGCCATTTCTGGAAATTATGGCGATGGGAAGAAAATCCCACCTGCAAACAATTTTTTCAATACGAATCAGGCTTGGATCGAAATTTTGGATAGGCGAAAAAAGTTTTCTCTGACTTATCTTCCATAATATCGGTGGCTAAAATAAATACTTATTTATTTTTTAAATAATTTTTAGGTGAACTATACAAAAAGGATGTAATATAAAAAAATTCCCCTCCAAATTATAAAACCCATTAAATTTAGCCCTTGGGCTAAGATTTGCCCCTAAAATTTTCTATGTATAATATGAGCAACAAAAACATAAAACATCATGAGTACACAATATCTCATCCATTAGTATGCATCAAACTATCATGAGTAACAACAATCATCTTCCTCATGTCTTATTTATCCAAAATCACATGAGCAACAACATGATACATCTAGAATAGTAAATATGAGCAATAAAGTGCATAATCTAGATGAACTATCTCCAACATAACTTTTGTTCTCCATGGAAACAACATATGCATGACAACATATGACATAAGTATGATCTAGCAATAAGATCATCATCAAAATACTAACTATGTCATGAAAACCATACTATCTCATCCAACATGCAATGTATGGCAATAACAACAAAAATATTCCTAAATACAGTGCCAACACATTCCAAATCCATTTGAAAGCACAAATGGTTCCCTTGAATGTGTGATCCTTCATCACACCTAAACAATGCATGGTTACCATATCATCATTAGGATCAACATAAACCAAAACATATAGCTCCTCCAACTAAAACAAATTGGAAGAAAATAGATCAAACATAAAAATACACTTCACCTCATGTACTCCCCCCGAACACATGCATCTCTAAAAATGCTGGTTTGTCTTCTAATACACTTACCCATATGGCTACATAATAAAAAAATTGCATGAAAATTACAATGCAAGCATATTCTCCCCCTGAGACCATGCAAACCTCAATTTTTGGTGGGAGTACCATGCTTCTCTTTTCTCCTCCAAACTTTCATACGCTGAACTTTCTTCTTCTTATGCGGTTGACCTTGAATATTCTCTCTCTGAATGGATCTCTTGAAACGCATAGGTAGGTTGCAATCCTTGGCCTTATGGCCAATATTGTCACAGATAAAACATTTAATACGGCCAAGGAATAGAGGAATATATTGATGTCTTCTATTGGAATAATTTCCATTCCTTACATGTGCCCTGTAGTCAATAGACCTATGGCCAAAATCATTGCATGAGAAACCATAACCATAGAATGAACTATTATGCTTGATGGATGAAGATATTCTTTGCATGCATGGTTGATGTTGCTTCTCCTTTGGCTGCTCCTTTTGATGAGAGAGATTGATCTCTCCATTATGCAACTTGCTGCTATGTGTCCACAAACTCTACATTTAAAACACTTCCCAATTTTATTCCTCTTTTTGGACCTTCTTCGCTTATAGTGTTACTTCTTTCATGGCTCATGGATCTCAATATTTTTGTTGCAACTAGGTGCTCCAACAATTTCAAATTTTCTTGTTGATGCTTGAGCACTAGTTTTGGATCCCTCCAATTCTTCTCTTGAAGAAATTGCTTCACCCTTCAATTTCTAGCATTTATCCTCCAACTCTTTGTTTTCAGCCATGAACCTTTGATTCTTTGCTTCTAATGCCATGATCTTGGATTTCTCATCATTTTTTCACCTGGTACTCAATCTATCACTGCAATCACTAGTGCCTTCATCTTCTTGTGAGGAGGATTGATTAGTTACTACAATAAAAGTACAATCCTTTGCATTTTTCTCTAATTCTGAAAAATGAAAATTTCCTCCAAGATACAAATTCTCCAACCATTCCAACATTTCTTTGGTAGTCTCACAATGCTTCACATGCATTCTATCATATTTTGAAATACTATTCAACATAATCCTTTTAGATAAATAATTATATTTATCTTTAGCTCCATATTCAACTAATAACAAAATATCTACATCAACAAACAAAAAATATGAATCCAAATTCGTCGTCCAAATTGCAAATTTAACTTTATGAAGTATTGGAATACCTTGCTAATGCATTTAGGAAAATTTGCAAAAATTCTACCAAAAACTCCAAGATCCACTCTCCATTGATCAAGCTAGAACTGAGAGCCTCGCTCTGATACCAATTTTTGGAAACTAGATCACTAGTGAGAGGGGAGGGGTGAATCAATAATGTGAGCACTTCTACAAATTTTCTCCAATTATTTAATCTTTAACATGCATAAAATGTAACACATAACTAAAGATTAGTGCATCAAACATAAATAAAAAACCATGAAAGCAATCACACAATGGACACAAGTGTTTCTGGTGGAAAACCCTTCATTGGGAATAAAACCACCCTATTGCTACTCCATTGCTCAATATTTCATTATCTTCGGAACAAATTATACATGGATAAGCTCACTCCTATGAGCTGGAAGACTCGACTTCTTTCATAGTATATTGTCCCTTTTAGATAGGAAATTGTTTCTCTTTTGGATCTACGAAATACCATCATCATAAAACATCATGAGTACATAATTTCTCATCCACCAGTATGCATCAAACTATCATGAGCAGCAACAATCATCTTCCTCATGTCTTGTTCATCCAAAAACACATGAGTAGCAACATGATACATCTAGAATAGTAAATATGAGCAATAAAGTGCATAATCTAGATGAACTATCTCCAACACAACATTTGATCTCCATGGCAGCAACATATGCATGACAATATATGACATAAGTATGATCTAGCAGTAAGATCATAATCAAAATACTAACTGTTATCACCCTAAAATCTTTGTCTCTAAGCTTTGGTAAGTTTCCTTGTTTCTAATCATAGTCTTATAAGTTTTGAGTCAGCTCATCACAATTAGTGTCATTCTCATTTACCAACCCTTCTTCTAGTCATGGTGTTAAAGGGTCTCTAGGTCATTTCATGCTTTAAGGGTTAGGTCATAAGGTTAGAAGTCTTTTAAGATCATATCTCTTTTCCAAATAAGGTTTGACAGCCTCATTCCATGTTTTAGAAGTCTTACCAGGTGTTTATAAGTCATATCTCACATCATGTTAGAGAAATTTTGAAAGTAGCTATGAAATCACTGAACTAGGCGTTTTCGCAGCGCGCTACGAAACCCCTGTAGCAGCCTGTTTTATCAGAGAAAAAATGTTTTTACTAGTAAACTTACATAAGCTTTCCTGAGCAGCGGAGAACTCCATTTTGCAAACTGAAAGAGGTTTTTCTTCCTAATATGCTACACTACAAAAACCTCTTTCAGTTTATTCAAATTCATTTTGAGGTGGGAGGAATTTATGGTTGAACTTGTGCTATAAAACTGCTGTAAGTGCAGTTTTTCACAAACATACTTTTCCTGTTTATCACCTGTTTTTCAAAGAATCATTCTGGTCGGTAGGAAATTTTTTTCAAAAAACCAGGAGAGGTTTTTGTTTAGAATGGATTGGTTCAGAAACACCTCCTTCAGTTTCCTCAAACACATCATGAGCTGGGAGAAATGACGGACCAAAAGTTTCACTACGAAACTGCTGTAGGTGCAGTTTTTCATCTCCTGTTTGACAACTATTTTTCAAAGACTTATTTTGGGCGGTAGGAACAATGTTTCAAAAAAACAAGAGAGGTTTTTTTTCAGATAATACAATTGATTGGATTTATTGGAAATATCATGTTGCTTGAGCTACAAGTGGAGCTTGCAGCTAGTAGGTAGGTAGGAAAATGCAAAGAAGCTCAGGGTAGGTTGACTGAGCATCTATTTCAGTAGGTGCAGTTTGAATTCTTCGTTCAGAAAACATAAAGGCTTGAGGAGAAAATTGGGCAGAGGTTCAGATTTTTATTCTAGAGGATGGATAGCAGCACTGGAGCTACAAGTTCTTAGTATACCACAAGGGCACACTATCCCTAGTGGAGCCACTGTTATCACCCTAAAATCTTTGTCTCTAAGCTTTGGTAAGTTTCCTTGTTTCTAATCATAGTCTTATAAGTTTTGAGTCAGCTCATCACAATTAGTGTCATTCTCATTTACAAACCCTTCTTCTAGTCATGGTGTTAAAGGGTCTCTAGGTCATTTCATGCTTTAAGGGTTAGGTCATAAGGTTAGAAGTCTTTTAAGATCATATCTCTTTTCCAAATAAGGTTTGACAGCCTCATTCCATGTTTTAGAAGTCTTACCCAGTGTTTATAAGTCATATCTCACATCATGTTGGATAAATTTTGAAAGTAGCTATGAAATCACTGAACTAGGCGTTTTCGTAGCGCGCTACGAAACCCCTGTAGCAGCCTGTTTTAGCAGAAAAACTATTTTTACTAGTTAACTTCAAAAAGCTTTCCTGAGCAGTCGAGAAATTAATTTTTCAAACTGAAAGAGGATTTTCTTCCTAGCATGCTGCACTACATAAACCTCTTTCATTTTCCTCAAATTCATTCTGAGCTGGGAGAAACGGGTGACCAAAGTTGCACTACAAAACTGCTGTAGGTGCAGTTTTTCATCTCCTGTTTGACAACTGTTTTTCAAAGACTTATTTTGGGCGGTAGGAACAATGTTTCAAAAAACAAAGAGAGGTTTTTGTTCAAAATTTACTTATTCAAAAAAGCCTCCTTCAGTTTCCTCAAATTCATTCTGAGCTGGGAGAAACGGTTGACCAAAGTTGCGCTACAAAACTGTTGTAGGTGCAGTCTTTCAGAAAATGGATTTTTCCTGTTTGCCACGTGTTTTTCAAGGACAGTTTCTGGACAGCTGGAGAAATTTTTTAAAAAACCAGGAGATTTTTTTGTTCTGGACAACATGGGCTACACAAACCTCCTTCAGTTTCGTAAAATGTGTCATGGATGAAGAGATAAAGGCTCTGTCCCACGTGCTATTTTCAGGGATCCTAAACCCTAAAAATAGGGAAACATGTTCCCTAATTTCTAGGGTTTGTCTTCAGCAGTCAGATGACCACGTGGGAGGCTTAATCAAATTCGACTTCATGGAGTGTTAGGTGTCAAAGAATGCTTTAAATGTTTAGATATGGTTGTTGTAATCATAATAAGGAGTTACACTCCTAGTTGTATTAGGTCTCTAGGACTCCTAGTTAGGTGTCATTTGCATTTAATAGTTAGTTTTAAGTATCATTAGGTGTCATAGTAGGATGAGTTCAAATTTCCCTCATGCTTGAGGAGGAATCCAAGTTATGTGAAGAGCTCTATATATAGCTGAAGCATCAATGTACAAAGGGTTGGAAATTTTATGAAAAAGCTTGTATTTGGCTTATGTAAGACTCAGTTTCAGTAATACATGTTTGGCTTTACTTCTCAGGATTCATGAGGGATTGTTTATGTTCAGAATATGTGATGTTGTCCTTTCCCTAATTCTTGCAGTGTTATGGATGTATAATCACTCAAAATTCACTGAATGTGCTCTGACTTCCTGTATACATTTATAAACTGACTATGTGGTTCTATATGAGTTTGTATTCTGAATGTTTGAATGCTGAATGCCCTGACTTCCATGTAAGGTTGAGTTCATTGTTATATTGAGGTGTTGTTGACTCCATAAGCCCAATGGATAGCTGTTAAATTTGTTTCCACCATTCATATCTTTCAGAGTTGTTCTATAAGAGTTAGCCATCTTATCATTAATCAAAATCATTCACCCTTTTGAGAGAGCCCTCTCAGGCTAAGGAGGCTAAGCCTTAGTCAAAAGCTTGGTTTGAAATAGTTACTTAGAGTCATCCTTACCAGCAGCCTATCAGGCTTGATTTTGAGATAACAAATGTAATGGAAGCACTTTGGGCTCGATGAAGCTACATGGAAGATGGTTGATCATATGCGGTATATGCATCCTTCATTATTTTTTAGTGAAGGAAAATGTTTTTTTGGCATATGTACATATTTATGTATGGTTGTTATTGTAAATACCGCAACGAATTGTGTTATAAAGCTCCAATAAGAGGTATGGGTGTCATGTTGTTATCTTTGTCATATTGGTTTGATTTTCATTAGGTTGATATTTTAAATACTACGTTGAGCTAAGTTATAAAGATCCATGGGCAGTCTGTTTTGATTTTTAGCAGGTCTTTCTGGTCATAGGTGTCATAAAACATTGAGGATTGTGTTCCCTTGAAGGGGAGGGGTCTGTAACAACCTCGGGTTAAAAGTTCATGTAATAAAGTTAATAAAGGAAAAATAAGACCAAGGTCATGGGACACGTATTTCAAGATAAATGTTGGGCAAGAAATCCTAGTGGGTGTTTGTTGGCTTTGTGGGGCTTGACCCAGGTTCAGCGTTAGATAGCCAAACAAATCTCTACACTACTGGCCCTTTAGGCATCAACCTATGGAGCATGGACCAAAGTCTCACTTGAAGAAGTATGGGGGGATGCTGGAACCAAGTTTTTTCACCCTGAGATGGTCGTGATGTCGGTTTATACCCTCTATTCCTACTTTCACGTAGGTCACTAAGCTTTGGAGCTCCGTCAGTCTACCCCTTTATTCTACCCTTCAGTACCCCCGCGAAGGTGTATGATTGACCTTCGCACAACCTTAACCCGTGGTCCACGTACTTTCACGTTATTATGATAGTGTATTGTATAGGTTACCAAGTTATCTTAAGTGTTTTATTTATCTTACTAAACAATCACAATTAGCACCGCATAAATTGATATTGTTACTTGCATTCAATTAACCAATATAATCACATATATTTGCGCATCACATAACAATGTAAATTAAACCCAAAACACAATATAATCAGATGCATTAACAGGAAATAAATACACAGAATTTGGAAAATACTTCTCTTTATTTATATCTTCAGTTTGATATAGACTCTATCTGCCCTACACACATAGCTACAGGGGTCCATGCACTCAGCTGCAGACTTCCACCCTAGGCCTCTACACACTCAGCTAGAGAGCCTCTACCTATGATAATACCTGAAACACTTAGACTTGTCTACCAAGACTCCAAGACTCCCTTCTTCGCTATCTTCTAAAACTATGTAGAGCTTACTTACTTAGCTCCTTTTATACAACCCCATGGTCCACAGACCATGGGTAGATCTTTAAAGCTTTTAGCCCCAAAAATTTCCTTAGGGGAACTTGTTCCCAATAGGCCCCCAACAAAAACATGGTGACTCACCCTCGAATCACTCTATGGGCATGGAGATCTTGGTGTGAAGACCTCCCAGTTCGACCTATATGACGGCAACCTCGACTGTGCATTGTGCAGTTGCCTACTTCGATTCTTCAACCAACTGCACAATCACTGGTCCTGAACTGTCAGCTTGAAGATTCTGCTGAGTCGCTTGGAGATGAGCAAGCCTTCCTTCAATAGAGGCTATAACCGCATAAGCTTCATATAACCAGGGCTTCAAGCACGCCTTTAGCACTACCTCCTTGTGTTGCACGGAATCTACCTATTCTTTCAATTGCTTGACCTCTTGCAGCTTCACTAGTCTCTGCGTGAGAGCGATAGTTCATGTTGTACCTTTTACTTCGTCATAGAGTTGTTGTAGTTCTCGTGCTTCTGTCTCTAGCCACTATACATTAGGGTCCTCCTGCATGCTTGTTAGGACCTCAAACGATTGTTCAAAAATTTGTGTGCAATCTGCTACTACACTGTCTACCACTGCTATCACCTTTGTGATAGCAGTTGCATGCCGCTCCTTTACTTATGGCAGAGTTGAAGGTTGGGACTTCAACTATAGATTTGCAATATGTAGGTTTAGCTCCAACTGAACCCTAGCCATATCTGTGCGAGCATTGCACACCCCTGTAGCAAGCTTACGAACACATACCTCAACCAATTCTTCCTTAAGAATGGCCAACTCCAGGACCATTTGGCATGCCTCCTCCACGACCTGAACTATGCACTTATTTCGGTTGGTTACCTTGGTCATGGCGAAAATTGCAGAGTCTCGTTGTAGGGCCATCTGTTCATTATTAATCCTCTATTCACTGATCACCTGTAAAGTGTAGTGTTCATGGGCCCTCAGCTCTGCAATCACTCCATCCTATAATAGGTGGAGCACCTCGCCAGGGAGCGCTGCCAAGTTCAACCCCACTCCCTTGAGGGCACTGATAGTGGTCCTATTAGCTTCATTATCTATGGTTAGTGCTCCATCCGGCAGCACTATCACACTGGATACCTTTGCACGCACCATCTCGGCAGCTTTTGAAGTGCCGATAGTGAGGCTAGTCTACACTGTGCCATCCTGTGATGCGCGGGTCTGCAACTCCTACAAACTTGTCTGGATGGCCCCCAATAGCAGTTGTTATTGCTGCTCAAACTGCTGTAGGGCCTTCGCAGTGACATCACGCACCATGTCTCCAATGTCATGCAAATCACCCTCTATGAGGGTGATTGGGTCCAGCGACATCTTAGTGGCCTTGGATTTCTTCCTCAACCCTCCTTTCTCTTGTTCCCTTGGATGCTTGATGAGGTCTGAAGTCACCTGCAAGTCCGCACCATGCTACTCTATTTTCTTGTCTGTTTCTTCCTCTGTCTCAGGTGAAGGATACCTCATGCCTTTGTCAAAGCCACACTCTATCTCACCTGTCTGCTTTTCTATCTACTGGGTGGCATCATGCTCCACCTGAGCCTTGTTAGCAGCCTCCTTCTTCCTCTTCTTGGCCAGCTACACCATCTTGAGCTTGGCCTCCTCCTTTTTGCATTGGATGGTGGACTTAATTGACCCCACCACCAAGGCTGAAGTAGTGTGCCACTCTGCCAGCTAGTGATCAAGTACTGCATCAATTTTGTCGTCCGTTGCCAAGTAATGCAAGTCATACCATGTTTGCACAGGGTCCTTCTGTGCCCTGATCGACACATGGTGAAAGTCTGCCTTGAAATGAACTTACCCCTGGAGGTTGGAAAACACAGTAGGTGACAACCATGGTTTGCGAGCATCCTTGGTTTCCCATAGCAAAGCGTACTTCGCTGCTTCTGGTAGGTCCGGTGTGACCGAGGTGAATTTTCTATCTTTCGGCAGCTCCCATGCTACCAACACAATAGACAGCAAGAGCCATGCATAATGGAAGGTCTTGCTGAGCTCTTGTGCCTTGTGGCAGTTTTCAAGGAACTCACCACAAAGATAGTGTGCCCAATTGAACTAGACTCCTTCGACGCATTGGGCTGCAAGATCAATGGCTAGTGCCGACACTTCATCTACACAACACTTCCTCATCACCTTTCCTACCAAAATCTGCATGGCCACCTTGACTGCAAGGTCACTGATACTTGAGATGGCATAGCATCATGGTTTCTTTACGAACTTGAACTTCTCCTTCATGGCCTCTGCGAGGGCCAACTTGCCACATTTTCTACCAAACATCATGGCCGGATTTTCCCCTGTGTAGGGCAGTCGCATGATCTTATGGATCAATCTACTGGTGATGGTATTGACTCCTCCAGCCACAGACACCCATCGTGCACCAAGCATAGCATCTGCTTGATGACCAATACTGTAATGGGGTGCGATTGTTGTGCGACACCCTTAGTAGGTTGAGCAGACTTGCCTTGTCTACTCCCCTGAGCCACTTCTACGGTTCCAATGCAGTCATCCCGGTGGTTATATCAATAATGTGGCACATTAGCTGCTCTATACCTAAGTGTGGGAACTTCTCATGGTTAGCTAAGTCCCAATCTTCCAGTTTTAATAGAGGAACCAGCCCCAAGCATGGTCCTTCAAAGAAAATCTCATTTGGAAGTGGAGGGGTTTGCAAGGGGACTGGTGCGCTCCAGTATTGCAGCAACAATGCTGCAACTCGTGGGACTCCCTTCTTTACTTTTATCAACCCGGTCGTTCGTAACAAACTTGGAAGCGACAGTGCTAAATGCACAAGTACTAGCTCTTGCCGCAGCTATCACTTGGTCAGCTGGCACAAGTCCGCTAGGAGCTTAAGCCAACTTCTATGAGCTCTTAGAAGAAGCTTTTTAACTGATGGATGAAAGCTAACTCAAAGGAAGCTAATCTACCTGCAGAAAGAAACTGAAAGCCAAAAAGAAACGCAAACCCTAATTCTACCAGCTAGTTCTACTGATGCAAAAATGAGAATGCAAACTACTGAAAGAGATGTCATTACTTCTATGAAGTTAAAATACATGTGTCTAGACTACCTCTGTCCTAAGAAAACATCTTTTTGTATTTTTGATTAAGTTGTCAGTTTCATAATGGATATGCTTTCACTGTGCTTTACTGTGCAGGGGTGGATCAAGGAGGAGAAATGCTTGGAAAAGGTTGGGAAGGTTAAGAGAGGGTCTAATGAGTCCCTAACACCCTTCCAGAGAGTTTCACAAAGTTTGTCTATCAAGAAACCTCATTTTTGAGCTTCTACAGGAAGTCTACAGGGGTTCTACAGGATGTTAAGGAATTTCTACAGGATGTTCAGAAATTTCTACAGGATTTTTTTAAAATTTGATTTTTAGAGGATGGGTGAGTGAGGGAAGATGCATGAATGGATATGGAGGTAGGATAGGAGTCTAAAGTGGCCTAGGGACTGGTGGATGGAGTGGTGAGAAGGTATAGAAGGATGACTTGGCTTGAAGAAGGCTAAGGTAATGATTGAACAAGAAGGTAGGGTTACGTGGAAAAAAGGACAGATGGGAGACGAGGAACCCAGTTAGGAGATGGGACAGGTGGCATAGATGACGTTTTAGGTGGATGAAAAAGTGGTGGAGATGCCCTGCACGGTGTACTTTAACTGAATCAACAAAGTCTTGTAAATGATCAAAGTCCTAGCTAATCTAGTCTACCTATCAAAAGTATGAACGAACAATAGCTTTATTGGTAAGAAAACCATGTACATCAACTATGCAGAGAAACATTTCAGAGCTCTAAACCCATAACTAACTTCTGTAAAGGAAAACAATACACTAAGGATTGCATGGTCAAGCAAACTAGTGTTTTTGTTGGGGCAACACTGTTTCTGCAATTCCAGCCCCTGATCCAATAAGGATGAGGTGAAACCGAGAGTGTGGTTGTCCCTTTTCTTTGAAGCTTTTTCTGTTATTATTCTACCAAAACACCTGAAGCAATGCTATTCATAACAAATGATCTATCCAAGAAACATAACGAAATCTGCCTAATAGAAATACATTCAAATGCATAAAGGGAAACAATGATGCATAAAGGAAAAGTAACAGTACAGAAAGGAAGCCCTAGGCTCTCAGGTTGGGCCCAACCCTGAGAGCTATGGCTCCTATGGAAAACTCAGATTTGAGATAAAATCAAACTACTTCTCATTATCAAAAAAATAATCATAAGAGTGATGCCAAAAATGGCTACAAGAACAAAGTAACACTAGCAGCACTGAGGTGCAAAATATGCAATGGTTTCAAAAGTCCCTTACGAAGGCTGAGGCCTCAACATTTATACATCACAAGGGACCTAGCTAGCCTCCTCAATCTGTGGAACTCGGCTGTCCAAACTGTGAGTTAGACAGTCCCTTCTAAAATCTACTTGGCTTCCTTCTAGATTCGGTTTTGGTGGTCTTTGGAGCTTGGAGTTGGGGGTGAAGATCTCGAGGAAGGGTTATTTAATGCCATAGAAAACCCCCCTATGAATACTCACCTCAGGCTTGGCTGTCTTTTAGCCCATGATTGCTCAGTTTTGCTCCAACATGTGTCGAAAAACCTGAAATAAGCACGTGTTAGCCACCTAGGAAGAGTGACTACCCTTATTCGTACAAATGACATAAACATACTGAAAATAATGCATAAGCTATGGAAAATGAAGGATTTGAACAAGGACTGAACAAGGATAATTAGGCCAAAGGAGCCCAACAAGTTACCAATTTTGGGGCTCATCATCACCCCCCTACTAAAAGGGTTGCTCATCCTTTGAGAAAATAGTCCAGCTCCTCGTCTTTCATTGCTTTAATCACCACCCTCACATCCCAGGCTTCTGAAGTAGTGTCCTCCACACTATCATGGAATCCGGCCTTCCTTTCCACCTCTTCCCACTGCTTATGCTCCTCCTCTTCTGTGCCTCCCTCTAACAATCCCAAAAGCAAGGGTGGACTTAGCTTTAGGCTATCCAATTGGCCTGGAGGTTCTGCATAGACTTCTTGTAGAGAGGCACCTAGGCCAAGGCCTCCCTCATCCGAGTTGGGTTGTGATATTCTTGGATTTTGAGGCTGTGGGACAATGTGTTCCACCTACGAGTGCAAGCATGAACACAATTGTCCCCTAGTAACCTCTCCATATCCTCAAAATGTGCTATAGCCTGGGCCTAATTATCCATGTACTCTAATAAAGCCCGAGAGTTGGTTGCTAGGTGCTGGTGAGCGGATATCAGTGTTGTGGAGTACCCTGGCTCTGCTCTAATCAACAGTGGTTCATGTAACTCCAGGTCCATGACATTCCTGACCTTAGCTGCTCTCTTCTCTTCATGGTTTAACCATGAGGTCATTGCCATCAGTTGCATGTCCCTTACTGTTGTGTTGGGGTCCCACGAAGTGATGTTTGGAAGGGCCAAATTATGGAGGTAAAACTCTGAAAGCTTGGCCTTATCTTCCGATGAACTGGTGTTACATAAATCTATGAACTGCTGGGGGTTTTGGATG
>APFE031394572.1:57023-73493 GCA_000404065.3 Pinus taeda
AGGAATCCTACCCATGCAGTCTGGGACTCATGGGAAGTACCTCTCATCTGATCAATGAGCAGGGAAATGAAGTTAGGGACCATAGTAGTACCGATGGACGCATCGTTGTATCTACCATACTCCATATGCTAGGATGACCTCCATTGATCTGGGATCAATGATACTGCTCTGGGACCAGTGGTAGGAGTTGTACATACTATGACGCTGACTTCGGGTCGGCTAAGACTAGTTTGGGACCAGTAGTACACTCTCTGAGCCTGCGGTACTGGTCTGGGACTAGTGAGAGTCGTACATACTATGACACTGACTTCAGGTTGGTTGAGACTAGTCTAGGACTAGTGGTACGAAATCTGAGACTGACTTCGGGTCAGTGGAGAATGGTATGAGACATTCTCGATCAATTCTTCTTCTTCATAGTTCAGCAAAGCTGAGTTGAGCAGAGCAGAGCCAGCAGAGCAGAGCTAGCAGAGTCAGCATAGCTGAGAAGAGCAGAGCAAAGCAGAGTTGGGCAGAGCAGTGCAGGGCACTGATGGCCAAGATAGTACAGTCGGTCTTATGGATCACCGGATGGAATCCTCCCTAGTTGAGAGGGAGTGTTAAATTGGAAACTAGGGCCAAACACCATGTGGATCAGCTTATTTATGGCAGCTGATATTTTTATTGGATCCCCCTCATTGAGAGGTGTAGGATTGATCTAAAGATCATCCGATTCCGATAAGTATTTATGGAGATATGAATTAATTTTGATTATGGAATTATTATCAAGCCGACCAGCAACTTGAGTAGGCTCAGAAGCCCAATAGTCGTGTCTATTCATCATCTACATTTTAGTATATATATATAGGACTTGAAATCATTTGTATCACACATCCTCTTCATGTGTTCTCCTCCTCTCCACGTCTTGGGTTTTTGGAGAAGGAGGGACACCTAAGATATACATTGGATTATGCCCTAAACGCAGTGAAGGTGAAGGCCTTACACGCAGCCCTAAATTACAGTCATGGAGGAAACATCAAGACACAGTTGAGGCTGCTCTAGCCATACCCTAACGGCAGTAATAGAAGACAAGTTCAGACTTCTTCTAAAGTTTCGATGATGAAGTATAGTCAACAGTTCGATGATATCTCTAAGGTTTTCGTATGGGTAAAACAGAGATAAATTCAGATCCTTGGCACAGTAAGAGAATTCGGATTATTCTGAGATTTTCGGAGGGTAATCACTGTCAACAGTTCGGATATTTTCGGATGGAAAGAACAGTGATGGGCAGGGACCTCTAGTACATTCATCACACAATTCAGATCTCTGTTTTGGTGGATGGTTACAGTCAAGTAACTTCAGATGTCATTGCAATGAGAGGAATTTGGATCCTTCTGAAGACTAGTAATCAAGAACAGTGATTACAGTGATACGAAGGACAGTTAGGTGTCATGGAAGAGCTACAATTCAGTGATGCAGCAAAGGAGACATGAATATACAGGAAAAGAGGCATGAAGACCAAATCTGCTGTTGCGACAGGAAGACTGTGTGTCAGGCCGCAGGCCATAACACCACAGTCAGCATTTCGTATGGGTATTTGAGGGCTCAGACTATTACCATAATATATGAAGTTGTCATGCATTATACAGTTGAGATCTAAAGCTGTTAGATGGTTGTATGATGTTGCTGTAACATGACATGGACATAAAGGACAGCATGATGTTGTATGAGACCATGGACAACATGATGTATTGGCAGCACAGTGACCATGAGCAACATGACTATGATGATACAAGCAAGATGGTGCAACACAATCAGGGGCAGCAAATGGACGAGATACAGAACGATGATAGGTGAAGGAGTCACCTTGAAGATCAGTTGAAGCAGAATGTCTTCAACTGACCTCATCATGATACGAAATGATCTATGCTAGATCTAGATAAGTCAAAGTATTGACTGTTGTTGTAAATGTACTCTCTCTCTCTCTTTCTCTGCTGAACTTTGAAGATAAAAGAAGATTTGATCAAAGGGTTTCCCCACACATTGTGGGGTTTGTCCCTGGCTCGCGCCATATCTTGTGTCCTCTTGTCTTGGCTTGTCTTCTGCGTTTTGTATTTATGTTCTATTTGCAGTTTATCGTAATGCTGATGTGATTGCTAACTGTGAAAATTTAAATAAATTGCTCTAGCATAGAACATACCTAAAATTAACAGAGAGTGTACTTCTTCAAGCCAATCAATTCACTCTTGGCTCCTAGTTCCCTAATATGCACCAAGCATGCTCACCAATATTAATCCTAATTGCATGTTTGTTCTCCCCATGTAAAGAGTCTAGCCGAGATCTCATCTTCACATTTGTCTTTTTCTTTCGAGCTCTATGCACTATTGGAGTATAAGGAGCATCCTCTCACCCATGGTTACAAATGCTCCATCATCTGGGTGAGTTACTCAACTGTCGCTTTTGCTTTCACCAGTGTTTCTTTTGCTTTATTTTTCTCTTATATGTGTCGATTTTTCTTTCTCTATCTTCTCTAGATGTCACTTTTTCCTGCTTTCATGATTGCATGTGTCGCTTGTGTTTTCTTGTGTTTGCAAGTTTCATTTTCACTCTTGCATGTGTTTCTTTCGCTTATTTTCACACATTTTAAAAGCACCATGGCACAATTCCTAGAGACAGCTCTTGCACACTCACTTTCATTAGTTAATGCTATTTATCATTAGAACATGTGTTGGACACATTCTTATGGCATAGCACAAAAACTTGTTTCATAAAGTATATCCTAAGTGTCGCACTTGGAGACAAGTGTCGTTTTATTGTATGCATGTTACTTTTGGGTATTGTGTATCTTTTGGTCATGTGCTTGGTTGTATATGTGTGTGTGATAATGTTCAGGAATTCTTGTATGATTTTACTCATACTCTTACTCTCTTGTCTCACTAAAACCACACTTAGTCAATTTTGGAGTTCTCTTGGTCCTCACAACTTGTCTAGTCCATGAATAATCTTCAGCCCCCAGCTAAGTGTACTATGAATTGTACATTCCTAAGCCATAGTGGTGGTGTTCTTACCTCTTGGAACTGTGCACTGCACAATCATAGAGGACAACCTCCTTCAATTGTGCATTAAGTAACTTCACAACACATTCATTTCATCATGTTGGTTACACTTATCCAATGCACAATTTTGACCAAGCTTGCCTAGCACTACCATTTCTAGTAGATAGTCAAGTCATTTATGGACCCTTGTAGAATCCAACTGATCCATGCTTATGTCCTCTCCCTTAGCTAATGTGCACTGCGCAATTACAATGCCCAAGCTTGTCACTTTTGTCTCTTGAACTTTCCCTCTTCACAATGCCTTGACCAGCCTTGATTACATTGCACACTGCACACTTTCAGTGAGCAATGGGGTTATCTTTCATCCCTTGCAATGCTTAACTGTGCAACACCTATATCCCTCCCTTCTAACACTACCCACTACACATTTCAGTGAACAGGAAAGCCTTCCTTGCCTCCTAAACTTACCCACTGTGAAATCCATGAATTACCTCTCCCTTGCCATTATGCATTGAGAAATCACAGTGCATAATCCCTCACTCCTTGCATCTTGATCTTGCGCACTACACCCAAGAAGGCCTCTCTCTCATTTCTTGTGCATTGTCCAGTCACAGTCATCATCTCACATGAGAAAACAAGATAAAATAGGTGATTTTGGGAGTGATGTTGTCTTGTAATGAGTAAATTTCACTTGTAGGTATTATCATTATAACATGGAAGGATATTACTTAGCGAGTTCATCAAGGAGAGTTTACAAAAACACACTTGTGGAGATGAGATACAAAGATACTATCATGCAAGAGATAAAGGAATCTTGGACCACGACAAAGAGATGGCAACTTAGGTTGACTTAGAAGGTTCCAAAATTCATCCAGACCCTTTGGAGGGTGAAGATGAAGCACATCATAGATCAATAATCAAGACTTTAAGACATAGGAGTGGAGAGAAAGGAACCTCACATAAATACATTGTCATCTAGTCTCATGCCAGTTGCCAAATTATGTTCATTCAAAGTGTCAACACAAGAGTGTTGTTTGGTCCCATGTATTTTTGCAAAATTATTGGTGGAATGTAATTTTGTATTTTGAAAATGAGAAAACATAAAATGTGTGGAATCCAAAGGGTCACACATGGAAGTTTAAAAGTCATTATGAAGTCTTAGAGTCATGTAGGAGTTTGAAGGTCACATAGAAGCTCAAAAGTCATATGGGAGCTCAAGAGTCATGAGGGATGTCATGAGTCACATGAGAGGTGAAGGGTCACTTCATTTGTTAAAAATAAACCCTCATGTCTCAAGCAAAGGGACTTTCCACCTTGGCTTCTCTAGCTTGGCATAAGAGATAAAATCATTCTTTGGAGGAAAAAGTAGTGACTTAATGTTCCACTATTGGTGCTAGTGTTGCAACATTGTAATTGTGTGTCTTGGAATTTTCACTTAATATATGAAGCTCCCAGAGCCAACACACTTTCATGCATGTATCATGGATGTTGTAAGACTTTTCTTTTAATGTTTGTGTTATATGTTTGTGTTCATACATACTAGAGAAAATAAAATATTTTGTTGGCTTCGGTATATATCTTGTTTAATATGCATTGTTGTTTTTGATGTTCATTGTGACTATGTGAACTATTTCGCAGGTCAACTAATGATTCTTTCCATGTTCTTGTGTGTCTTTACTAGAATATTACTATTACTTTTCTCTTAAAGGATCACTCTTTCTACTCTGTTTGTGGAATAATATTATATACATTGCAATTGTATGCCTCACAGTGTCAACTTTCTTGTTTCAAATATTGTTTTCATAATTCTTATGTTGATAACTGTAGCCAAGGGAAATCTCTAAGAATAATGGTGGTTGGGCTTATTATCTGGATAGGGCTCCTACTCCAAATGGTGTGAGGTCTAGTTGGGACTTCATTCCAGGGATATGGTGGGCTCTAGTATTGCAGCAATAATGCTGCAACTCCTGGGACTCCCTTCTTTACTTTTATCAACCCGGTCGTTCGTAACAAACTTGGAAGCGACGGTGCTGTATGCACAAGTACTAGCTGTTGTCGCAACTGTCACTTGGTTAGCTGGCACAAGTCTGATAGGAGCTTAAGCCAAATTCTATGAGCTCTTAGAAGAAGCTTTGTAATTGATGGATGAAAGCTAACTCGAAGAAAGCTAATCTATTTGCGAAAAGAGATTGAAAATCTGGAGAAAAGCGCAAACCCTAGCAAACCCTAATTCTACCAGCTAGTCCTATTGATGCAAGGATGAGCATACAAACTACTGAAAGAGATGCCATTACTTATATGAAGGTAAAATACCTGTGCTTATACTACCTTTGTCCTAAGAAAACATATTTTTGTAATTTTGATTAAGTTGTCAGTTTTATCATGCACATGCTTTCACTGTTCTTGACTGTGCAGGGGTGGATCAAGGAGGAGAAATGCTTGAAAAATGTTGGGAAGGTTCAGAGAGGATCTAAGGAGTCCCCAACACCCTTCCAGAGAGTTTCACAAAGTTTGGCTATCAAAAAACCTCATTCGTGAGCTTCTACAGGAAGTCTGCAGGGGTTCTACAAGATGTTCAGAGATTTCTATAGGATGTTAGAAATTTCTACAGGATGTTTAAAAAGTGGATTTTAGAGGATGGGTGAGTGAGGGAAGGTGCATGGATGGATAAGGAGGTAGAATAGGGGCCTGGAGTAACCCAGAAACTGGTGGGTGGAGTGGTGGGAAGGTGTAGAAGGCTGACTTAGCTTGAAGAAGGCTACGACAATGATTGAGCAAGTAGGTAGGGTTACGTGGAAAAAGGACAGATGGGAGACGAAGAACCCAGCTAGGAGATGGAACAGGTGGCTCAAATGAATTTTAGGTGGACGAAAGAGTGGTGGAGATGCCCTGCATGGTGTACATTCAACCGAATCAACAAAGTCTTGCAAATGATCAAAGTCCTAGCTAATCTAGTCTAACTATCAATAACATGAATGAACAATAGCTTTATTGGAAAGAAAACCATGTACATCAACTATGCAAAGAAACATTTCAGAGATCTAAACCCATAACTAACTTCTGCAAAGGAAAACAGTACACTAAGGATTGCATGGTCAAGCAAACTAGTGTTTTTGTTGGGGCAGCACTGTTTCTTCAATTCCAGCCCCTGATCCAATAAGGATGAGGTGAAACCGAGAGTGTGGCTGTCCCTTTTCTTTGGAGCTTTTTCTGTTATTATCTTACCAAAACATATGAAGCAATTCTATTCATAAACAGTGATCTATCCAAGCAACATAACTAAATCTGCCTAATAGAAATACGTTTCAAATGCACAAAGGGAAACAATGATGCATAAAGGAAAAGTAACAGTACAGAAAGGAAGCCTTAGGCTCTCAGGTTGGGCCCAACCCTAAGAGCTATGGCTCCTATAGAAAACTCAGAGTTGATGTAAAATCGGACTGCTTCTCATTATCAAAAAATAGTCATAAGAGTTATGCCAAAAATGGCTACAAGAGAACAAAGTAAAGCTAGCAGCACTGTGGTGCAAAATATGCAATGGTTTCAAAAGTCCCTTATGAAGGTTGAGGCCTCAACATTTATACATCACGAGGGCCCTAGCTGGCCTCCTCAATCTGTGGAACTCGGCTGTCCAAACTGTGAGGTAGACAGTCCCTTCCAAAATTTGCTTGGTTGCCTTCTAGATTCGGTTTTGGTGGTCTTTGGAGATCAGATTTGGGGGTGAAGATCCCGAGGAAGGGTTATTTAATGTCATAGACAACCCCCCTACAAATCCTCACCTCAGGCTTGGCTGTCTTTTAGCCCATGATTGCTCGGTTTTGCTCCAACATGTGTCAAAAAACCTGAAATGAGCACGTGTTAGCCACCTAGGAAGAGTGACTACCCTTATTCGTACAAATGACATAAACATACTGAAAATAATGCATAAGTTATGGAAAATGAAGGATTTGAACAAGGACTGAACAAGGATAATTAGGCCAAATGAGCCCAACAAGTTACTAATTTTGGGGCTCATTAGGGACCTTACCCTCGTCAATGTCCTTTGGCACCTTGGTCTTTCCCTTGTGTAGAGGGATGTACTCAGGAAACTTAGTGATAGGGTCAGTGCCCTAGACTTCAAATTCCTCCACTTCTACCCCCATGTCCTCATCATCCATCAAGATGTCCTCAATTTCTCGCTCCTTCAGCTCTAGGTTAATGGCTTTGCCCTTTTCCTGTATGGTGGGATTGTCCTTCAATGGGTTTCCTCTTGGCAACGTGCACACTAGTATTGCAGCCTGCTTTCCCTTTTTGTCCTTCGCACTCTCCTTGGTTGGGGTCGGCTTTGGTCTAGGTGTCCATGGTGATTTGGGAACTTTAGCTAATACCTCTGGAGCAGCTCCCTCTCCCTCCCTAACAACTTCTGACACAACCCCCTCATATCACTGCTTCGATGTCCATAGATTCTACAAGAGTCAACAAGACACTATTCAACAGCTCTTGTGTCTCCTTTGGTAATTGCTCAAACGCTGAACTCGCTATCAAGCCTCAGAGAATTCACATTTCATGTGTGCCTAAAAGCTCAACAATTGAGTTCTCAAAATGCCAAGTGCTTTTTGCTGGGCAACCACTTGTAATTTATAGGGCATTTTTAATTCAAATCCAACCGTTCCCCCCACATTCAATTCACTAATGTCAGATTGGCAAAAGATTTTCAAGGATCTTACCCGTAAAGTTTGTCTTAAATGCCAGCCGCCCACTCCATTTGGCCACATTTCTACCGTCAAATCATGAACAATGACTTTAACGGTCGCTTTTTGACTGACCTGCATGATTTCTCCTTGGGTAGCGCAGCTCCCTTCGCACTATCGTGAACCCTGTGAAACTTCCTTGTTCCGCAGAATCCTCCAGTCCTGCAGTTCCCCAACCCAGGTAGTGTAGTTATAGTCCTGCACCTTCTTTCAGCTGCCTAGAGCGCTAAGACTGTGCTACCCTCATATAGTCACCTGACTAGATCACCAATGTATGGCTTCAATCGGTTGCCATTCACCTTTCCTAGGAAGGGATCTCCATTCAATTTAACCAACTAAACTGCTCCACCATCGATAATCTCCTTAATGACATAAGGCCCTAACCAAAGCATTTTGAACTTCCCTGGAAATTTTTCAAACTTGCTGTCATATAACAAAGCCAGCTCATTTAGCTTAAAGGTGCATAGCTTAATGTGTCGATCATGCCATGGCTTTTCGCATTGCTTTTGGACCTGTTGGTGAAATCTAGCTAGAATCTCCTTCCTGAAGCTCAGCAAGCTGCATGAGCCTCTCTTCCAGGGCTCTGCAATCTGGCATACCCATGAGTGCCACTATGTGTAGACTAGGCACAATGTATTCCATGGGCATCACCACTTCAATGCCATAGACAAGCCTAATGGGTGTCTATCCAGTCAACTTTTTTCATGTTGTTTGATAGGCCCATAGATTTGCGAGTATGTGTAGGTCCCAATCACTTCACTGAGCATTGAAAACCTTGCTCAACACATTCTCCAACACATTATTGAATGCTTCCACCATCCCATTGGCCTATGGGTGATAAGGTGTGATTTTATGGTGATATACCTAAAATTCCTCCGTCAGTATGCTGATTGTTTCATTCAGAAAGTGCATACCATGATCACTCATCAAAATCTTTGGACATCCAAATCGCGTCAGTACATACTCAAAGAGGAACTTCGTAGCGGTCGTGCCTATGCAATCTTTCACAGGTTGTGCCTATGCCCATCGGGTCAAATACTCAATCGCGGTGATAATGTACCATGCTCCCGTCTTCTTCCCTTGGGGCTGAATGGGTCCCACAAAATCTATCGCCCATTTCTCAAAAGGTTGCAACGTCATCTGTGGGTTCGGAGGTAGCTCCTCTCTCCACAATGGCCTACCAGTTCTTTGACACACATGACATGCCTTACAGTAAGCTTTTGAGTCCCGATGGAGGGTTGGCCACCACAAACCTGTATAATTCCCTCCTGCAGAGCCCCCATGAGTTTCCATGAGGATACTTCTCTTTCAAACTCTGGTACATATCGTCGCAATACTTCATCAGACCCCATTTTGTAAAGATGTCTGGCAATGACAGAAAATTCTACTGTGCGTACCACTAACTCCTTTTTCTGCTAGATAGTATAACCTTCTGGGGTAGTTCCCATCATTAGGAAGTGTATGATGTCTTCAAAATGGCCATCCATGACACGTACTACAAATATCTGCATGTCAGGCAATCCCTCCTCCAAATTAGTGGGCTCTTCCCCTGTTTTGATGTGTGACATATGGTCTGGTCCTGCGTTCAGTCATCGAGGCTTCACAATAACCTCAAAATCATACTTTTGGAACAATAACAACCACCTACAGATTCTTCCCCCCAACACAGGGTTATTGACCAGGTATTTCAATGTAGAATGATCTGTATACATCTTAAAATGCCCACCCAACAAATAGTTTCTAAACTTCTGGAGCATGTATACCATGGCTAACCCTTTGCCCTCGGTGGTGGAATAGTTCTTCTCGGCTTTGGATAATCTCCTACTTGCAAATGCTATAGGATGATCCAATTCTCCTCCGCCATCTTATGTCAATATTGATCCCAGTGCTATATATGATGCGTCTACATGTACATGAAACTACTTCTTCCAATCCAGGAAGATTAAAATCACCGTGGTGATCATTTTTTCTTTCAACACATCCAAGATTTTCTTACAGTCCTTGTTCCAATAGAACGTGACATCCTTTTTCAACAACTTCTCCATAGGCACGATGATTTGGACATAGCATTTGATAAACTTCCTGTAACACCCAATATGTCCTAAGGTTGCATGTAACTATTTTACACTCCTTGACGCCTCCAAGTTAAGTATCATTATGATCTTTGTGAGATCTAACATCAATCCCTGTCGACAAACCACATGACCTAGCAGAGTCCCGAAAGGAACACAAAACATGCATGTATTCAAATTGAGTGCAATCTGGTACCTTTGACAAGTATCTAGCATTAGGTGCAAACTTGCAACATGGAATTTTACCAAACTAGACATAGTCTAGTCATCAAAATGCACCTCCATAAACTTATGAATGAATTCTTTGAATGCAGCAATGACTACACGCGAAAAAATCGCAACTGCATTTTTTGATCCAAAAGGCATTACAGTGTACTAAAAACATCCCCATTTAGTCATGACGGTCATCTTTCTTCTATCCTCAGGCGTGATTTTGATCTTATGGTATCCAGAGAACCCATCAGTGAAGGAGTATTCTTCCTTGCCACCTACATTATCCAATACATCATCAGTGAATGGAGTCGTGAAAGGATCATGTAAGCAAGCGTCATTCAACTTCTTGAGATCTACGTATATCCTTATTTCATCCTTCTCCTTCTTTTCCTGTACCACCATTGGGCTTACCCAATCAGATTCTTCTATGAGCTCAATGGTGCCTACCACAAGCATCTTGTCTAGCTCTAAGAAGACCTTCTCCTTATACTTCAGATTGAGATGGTAAGGTCTTTGATTAACAGGCTTCACATCAAGCTTTAACGTGATCTTCATAATGCCTATGTCTCCTATGATCCCTTTAGCTCCATAAACTTTGTAGGGAACAAATCCTGGTATTCGCGGAGCAATTTGATGACCTTATCTACCATCGTATCATCCTAGTAATCTCCAATATTCGCAAATTTGGGCTCTGCCTCCGTACCAATATTTACCTATTTCATTTTTAGTGGTTCGTTATATTAGGATTCTCAATCTGCATCCCTCAACCTCGCAGTGACCCTCGGTTTCAGGGATATTAATCTTTCGTGGATCCTCATCTTCTTCTTTAGCAATCATGTTATATCATTCCAACACGTGGCTCAGTTCAGTAGTCCAATCAGGTTGAATCAGATCCAAAGGATCCTGCGAGATCCTAAAGATTGCTGCTTCAACTTCTTGCAGCACTTCGTCAATACAGTTAAACTTGTCTTCGAAGTTGAATGTCATTATGAATCTTTCCTGTAGGATATCCCATTCACCTATACCATGGTGGAGCTCTGTCTCCAAGTACCAGTTCATCGGGATGACATCCAAGGTATGACAGAACAAGTGCACCCATTCAGGTTGGGGCTTCACTCCAAAAGCCTTAGCCATTTGGCCAAGTGTGCATGAGGATCATCCTTCTCGTCATATTTGTCTGTCATTTGTACCTTCCACCTCCCAAAGCCTATCCACATCATCCTTCTACACTCACGCCAATAGTCAAAACTACCCTTGTGCATACCCCACCATCTCGCAGGCATAGCGCGCAGTGCCTAGTCCAAATCCTGGAAGTGTCGCTTTTCTGGTACCTCCCTCTCAAATACGTCCAACAATACATCTACATCATTTAGGCCATCATAAGTGGGCATATTTCTTACCTCTGATGATACACAGTGTAGCGACCGGGTCATCATGTTACAGCTCAACGTGGTTAATTCATGTTGCTGATTCTACCAGCGCTCTAATTCTTCATTAGAGTCTGAGGTGAAAAAACTCTCACAATCTCATTTAATTCGTCCATCCACTGTTGGATTCACCCAATCTTGGTCTTGTGTTGTTATTTTATATATGCAGTCCAAATTGTTATCGCTTTTGTAACTGCGGACTGGTTCAATATAGCAGCAGGATCTAGGGGTACTATTACATGAAGCGGTTTCTTTTCAAATATCATCTTGCACTTCTTTAGGTTGGTTACCCCATTCATGTCAGTAGCCCAATCAATGCCAAGGAGCACAGGGTAGGGGTTGCTATCATCCACAATTTCTATCACTTCAAATTCAGCCAATGTGCTCATGCCTTCAATATCTACAGTTACTCCTTGTAGCCATCCCATGGGGATGATCTTCTGCTGATCTTCCATCCTTAACTGAATCAAAGACCATTACAGAGTGGGTCTCCCCATCTACTCCCAAGTCTGTTTTGGTAAAACATTTGCGTATGACACCAGATCCAAAATAACTTGATCCATTTCATATTCTCCTATCTGCACGGTTACTCTCATCTCACACCCTGTCCTTGCTTTATGCTTTCCAATCTTTCATACCATGCGCGGTTCCCCTGGAGTGCTTTCAACGCATCTATTTATAAGTTCTTGTAACCCCATCATAGCCTTACTATCACGTAGTAGCTTGATGTAGGTTTCTAGAAAGGTCGTAAGAATAGAAGGGTCCATTTCTTGATCAAGCCTATCCCTGCTCCCTAAGGTAGAGGCCTCAGTGAATCTCTTCTTTGCTTCCATGAACATTTCAGGTGCGCGATCCAAATAAAATTTAGCCTCCTTCGTTGGATGTTTGTGAACCCATGTGTTGTCTTTAGGTTGTTTCCCCTTATCATCACCCATTGTAATTCCACTTCAAAGCACTGTATTCACATTTGGATCCTCTTCGTGAGGCTCAGACCTCATCATCTGTAGGTTTTGAGTCGGATGAGGTGGTAGCACCCCATTGTCACATATCCTCGCTATTAGCATAGGTAAATATTTTGTCTCATGATCAAATTGAGTACACTATTTAAACAACGGTCATGTTGGGTTAGTGCATTCATGGGAATAATGTCTTGGTCCTCCATAGTTGTAGTAGATTAGATATCCCCAACCTTTGCCAGTCCTCCTCCACCTCGGCCTCGTCCATGCCCTTGAAATCTTATTCGCGCCATCCCAACACTCTAGTTAGGGGGTCACATTTCTACCTGAACCTTATAGGTGGGTGTTCTTTCCATCATTAATTCATAACTTCGGTAGTTGCACTCATCATGCCCTACTAACCTACAGAAGTTGCAGAATAGTTGCTGCGGGGTTTGTACAAAATTTTGCAACAAATGACAGTTGTCCATCGTATGTTTCCCTACTACCCTAAATATAGCGCACCATAATGCAGGCCCCACACTCGTTCTTGCTTGGGCTTACCGACTCAAAGGCATTGGTCCTCCCCCTACAATATAGTTTACAAAGACCGGGAAATGGTCTTTGTCATGCCCCTGACCTTTACGTTTCAGGCACCATATCTCTTCATGCACCTCTGGTTGAACTGTTCTGTCTTTCTTCAAACTTTGCAGTTCAAGGCAAAGATTTTACAACTGCGCATGGATCTATTGAACCCCTAGATTCAAGTCTTTCATCAGTGTTTCATGCAGTCTCATTGCAATCTCCAAAGCCTTTGCCTGAGTCCTAATCTTCTGTTGTGATAGTGCAACCCTGAGATGTGGCAAGAGTGAAGCCATGAACCACTCGCGATGCTATCCATCTGTTAAGTTCATATTAGCTTCGTGGATTTTACACTTCAACCTCTAATCCAATTCCCAGGGTGTCTCACCTATTTTCATCGTGATTTCCTTGAAACCCACAATCGATTGTGCCCCGAATTTATGCCTACTGAACTCTTTCTTCAGCACGGTCTGGATTACCAACCCAACGTTTGGGTTATCATTAGAGTACTTGATGTACCAAGTTAGCACGCAATCCTGCAAAGAACTAACCAACATCTCCTTCTTCATATGGTCATTTGTGATGCCCTGAGCTTCCCATATGGCTTTCACAATGAACCAAAACTGGTCCGGGTCCTCATTTCCTAAGCCTTTAAACAAAGGCAGCTTCACTAAATTTGCCATGTTGAACTACGGTGGAGGTGGTGGTGGTATGGGTGAAGTCATAGGTGACGGTGGTTAAGTTGGAGGTGGTAGTCGTGGGAATCCCTGTCTTATTAACTTAATTGTGCTTCATGGAGAACACTGCACTACTCCCTCTTCGTTACCGAATGGCAGTGAAATCAGTGGACTATATTCAGGACCCTTTCTTTCTTCGTTCCTATAAGTCTTTCCACTTCGCATAGCTCTAGACATTAAGGTAGTTACATAACCCCTTTTTCGCACAATAACATCTTAATCCAAGTATTTAAAGACTTCAAGTACTTAGCTTGCAGACCTTTGAAAAAGCATCGCTCTGCATCTGTTGTTAGGGTCCCACCCTAACCCCCTTATTTATGTAATGGGACAACGTCATAGTCAAGAGTCAATAAAGCCCATATTAATAATTGTAAGTGGTTAATCCGCAATTAATAACGAAACTTAGATAGATGGTATTAGTAATACCACGGTATTGGCCCGTGGTATTGCATGTATGAGTCATATATAAAGGATATAGACTCCCTGCGAGGAGCATCGTGTCTTATTTTGTAATCGAGCTCTGCTCTATTGGAGGTTGCCCCCTCGAAGAGGCAAGTGAACATTACTCTTTGAATAATAAAATCATTGCTATTCTGTGTTCTGGGTATGTTTTCTTCGCATATTCTGTGTTCTGGGTATATTTTCTTTGCATATTCTGTATTTGGGTATCATTTGTAGGTTAAGAGCATAACAAGTGGTATCAGAGCACTTTCCAGGGCCGGTGGGATCTCCATTTCGTAGCAAATTGTTTTTTGGCTAGAGACGTGTTCCGACGTCTTTAAACCACGGGATCTGTCATTGAGCGCATAAATCTGTGGATTTGGGGAGGCATGCACACAGGAAATACAAGAGGTGGTCACGTCTGTTGGACTCCCTTGTAACCCCTGTGGGTACCCCTTCGAGTAGTAGCGCATTAGAAAGAACCGCGCACGGATTGTCTTCCATGTACCGTTTGGGTATATCGAAAGCCCCCTAGGCTCCTTTGAAACCTTGCCATAGATAAACCGTCAGCCGTCTCGCGGCTACAGTACACCGAGAACAACACTCGGAGAGATTACTTGTCCGTACGATAGGGTAGTCGGGTTGTACGGCTAAGGGTACGGTCGATCCTCCTTAGTTAGAGCCCTGAAACATTAGGCCGAGTACTACTGCCAGACCCTTATGTATATTGCGATCTGTAGCACCTGACACTCCTCAAGACCCTAGTTCCCTTTTCTATCATCATCTCTTCCAGATCCGCTTGTGAAAAGGAGTGCAGCAGCAGCAGACATCAGTCCCAATCAGCCATTCAGATCTATTAGATCCATCAGATCCGCAGAAGCAGTCAGTTACGCCACCCAGCACTATCAGATCCGCCATTCAGATCTTTCAGATCCACCAGATCAGAGTTGTTGTGAAGGGTTCCTATACCGGGGTATAATTTTTGCAGGACTTTTGGCCGCATTGACATTTTGAGAATTTGGCCACTGCAGTATTGATAACAAAAAAAAATCAGGACGACGAGCTGAGCACAGTGGTACCATTCACTTCTTAGTGAATTTTGTTTAGGCGGTCCCACTTTTAAAAAAAATCCAGTTGGTGTATGGTAGCAACTAGAGCTCAAGAGATGGCCAATGAAAGGATGGACAAACTTGAAGAATCAGTGCATAACCTCAACCTTCAGCTTACCAGACTACTTAGCATGGTCGACAAAATAGTCCCGAAGGGCAAGGAGCACGCCCACGAGGAGGAGAATAATGGCCATGAACACAATGAGGGTGAGTCTAGCCACTCTCCTCACATCTGGCACACCCACCCACAACCCAGTCAGCGACCTCCCAAGTTGGATATGCATAAATTTGATGGTTCTCACCCGTCGGCATGGATAGCACAAATGGAGCAATATTTCAAACTAAATCGCATCTTCGATGATGAGACTCAGCTTATGTTGGGGAGCATGTACTTGGACAATGAAAGCTGGAAATGGTGGGAATGGAAGTAATGTTGCACTGGACCTTTTAGGACTTGGCCCAAATTCACCAAAGCTATTCATGACCGCTTTGACCAAGAATCATCTTTTTTGGGTCGTCTTACTAAGCTCCGACAGACGGGTACAGTGGGTGAATATATTACAGCTTTTGAAGCCTTAGCCTTCCACACTTGGGGTCTCTCAGATGGGTTCTACACGGAATGTTTTATCAGCGGTCTTAAAGAAGCTATCAAAGCCCAAGTCCTACTGCACCACCCTCCCACATGGACAGAGGCTTGCAAGGTAGCTCTTAACGTTGAACGTGCATTAGCAGCCCAATACAGTCGCCCAAATTTCTCCGCTAAAGGTTTCCCCCCACAGGCTCACAACACGACTCAAACACTTAAAGTCCAAAAGGTGTCACCTGCGGAGATGGCCGAAAGAAGAAACAAGGCCTATGTTACTACTATGATGAAAAATACTCCCCAGGGCATAAATGCAAGGAGCCCAAATTTTTTCAAATTGATGCCACTGACTACAGCTCAACAGAGGAAGAGTCACCACTAGAGGAACATGAGCTGCTTGAAGAAGACAACCAACAGGACAATGTCTCTGACGAACCAGTTATTTCGTTGCATGCTTTGGCAGGGATTTCTTCCCCTCAAACTCTCAACATCAGAGGTTTTATTAAACATCGCCCAGTAGTAGTCTTGATTGATAGTGGAAGTACACATAATTTCATCCATCAAAAAGTCGCAGAAGCAGTGCATTGTTTTGTACGAGCAGTTTCTAAC